>CM056049.1:305203432-305440921 GCA_029574335.1 Rana kukunoris
ATGACACCAGTAATGTTATCCAAGCCACATGAGAAGATGATTTTTCATTTCACACGATCATTGTTTTTACATTTTCCAGTGCATTTTTCTTTGTTTTAGTCATTTCTTTTGTTTCCGGTCATGCACATATCTTTTTCACAAATCGCCTGGTTACTATACTGTCTATACATTAGTCATTTGTTCTGTTCTCAAAAAAAAAAAAAATCAGTCTTGTTACTTGCGAATATTTCCTTTTGTTTGTTTTACCAAAGACATGTAACAGAATAGTTTTTGGACTGAATTTATGAAGAAATTTGATTTTTATATATATATCTATTTATGTTTTATAACAAAGAATAAAATATTGTTTTTTTTTCAAGATTTTTCAGACTTTTTTTTCCATTTATATAGCAAAAAAATAAACAAAAACAGTGGTGGTCAATTACTACCAAAAGAAAAAAGCTCTGTGTGTGAAAAAAAATGATATAAACTTCATTGCAGTGTCACTACGGCACACGCTTCCTAGGAGTAGGGCGTGTATGTCCTAGCTCCAGGCAGGTAGGCAGGCAGGCATGTCGGTCTCCAGTCCAGCCCCACTGCATCCAGGAATCAGCATCCCTCCTTTGCAGCTCCTTGCAAGGTAAGGCTTGCACCATCTGGCCTGGTCTGTCCCCTTTGGATTGTATGCGGCCGACCTTTTCAGGATAAGCCGCGGCTTCAATCCTGAGAATCGGACGACCGGCACCCCCCCCCCCCCCATGCATCCCAAACACTATACCGCCTTCTCCCGCCATCTCCCTGTTACCCCCTTTGCCATCCTCTACCATCGGCGACCCGGAGACCGCAATCGCGGCTGCCGCATCCAGGAAAGTCCGCGGCTTCAGCCGCGGCCTAGCGGGACATCCCGAACTCTGATGCTGATGGCTCCCCCGATTGCACTAAACACTACAACACCACTCAGGCCCCCCCAGGACTCCCCCCTTGCAGGTCCCCTTCTCCCCCCTCGCTGCCCCCCCCGGCTTGGGCCTAGTCCCGGTCGGCGGCCATCTTGGTACTCCCATTTCCACAGTAATAAACACCACCCTCACCTTCCTCCTTCACAGGCTGTTTTCAGCCTGAAACTTGGTCCCTTCAGTTACCCAGGGGTACGCATCCCCCCACACCCCTATCCATAAAGTAATTGATCCAGGGTTTTTCACCGATCGCCAGTAGGGATCAGGAAGGATTTTTTTCCCCCAGTCGCTGCAGATTGGCACAGCGCGCCTGGGGTTTTTCGCATTCCTCTGGACCAATTTCAGGGAGGGAAGACTTAGACAAGTGAGTTTCACTTGGATATTCCTCCTCCCAGCGCCGCCAAAACCCCCAGAATCATCATCACTTCCCTGCGTCTTTCTGCAACTATGGGTTATCTGAAATACTCTGCAGAAACCATCTGGGAACTAAAACCATTCGCCTCTACACTTCCAACTGTCACCAAAAAAGCTCTAAAGAGTGAGCAACTGTTAAGAATCAATCGACAATTAACAGCAAAAAACTGCATGCAGGTACACCAGCCCAAATGCATGTCATGCGCTTTGGTTAACACAAGATCGGCAGTAAAACATAGGCAAGTAATCTATGATTTCATCTTCAACATGATCTACATTGCCTCTTCATCAAAGAAAGCTGGCTTACAGCAGATTGCAACACCATTCTGGGAGAACTGGTGCCAGCAAACTATCGCATTCAAATGCAGAACAGAGTGGGGCAAAGTGGGGGAGGCCTGGCGGTGTTCCACAAGACTCACCTCTCGATAACCAAACCAGTCCTTCAAAACTCTCTTCCATTCATGGAAACCCTGATGCCGCGTACACACGATAATTTTTTGTGATGAAAAAAATGACGTTTTCTGTGAAGTAAAAAACAACGTTTTTGAAACGTCACTTTTCATAGACGATGTTGCATACACACCATCGTTTTTTTCACAGAAAGTGAGGTTACGTTCACCACTCTTTTCCATTGAAGCTCACTTCTTAACTAGCTTCTGGGCATGCGCGGGTTTGAAAAACGTCATTTTAAACAACGTTTTTGCTACACACGGTGACTTTTTGTGAAACAAAAAACGACGTTTTGAAAAACGACACAAAAAAATTCAAGCATGTTGGAATTTTTTTTTTGTAGTTTTTTTTAAGACAAAAAACAACATTTTGCCCACACACGATCAATTTAAATGACGTTTTAAAAAACAACGTTTTTTTTCATCGCAAAAAACGACCGTGTGTACGCGGCATTACTCCTCAGCTGCAAACAAATCCCCAAGACATGGTCCATATTCTACTTTGCTATAGACCACCGGGCCAAAAAACGCACCTTCTCACGTCGTTAACAGAATTCATCTCCTCATCTCCTCTTACACCCTAAGCATTAAACACCCTTTGATGCTAGGGGATTTCAACCTCTGGGCCAACTCCTCGTTGGACCCCGTCGCCGACGCCTGCATCGACTATCTGGAAGGACTAGGTCTGCAGCAATTAATACGAGGCCCCACTCATGCCTCAGGCCATACCCTCGATCTCATTTTCAAACAGGATTTGGAAATTGAAGTCTGGGAAAATGAGCCACTACCATGGACCAATCACCATGCCATTAAATTCAAAATCACCAACCATCTCAGACCAAAAAAAAACGGTGACAAGTCACTGGACTAGATCTCAGAAGAAGCTCCACTCAGAACTCTTCAAAACAACTCTAGGGAACAAAATAAAAACAATCCAACAAAAACAAACAGCCGCAGAAACACTTGACGCGATCAACAAGGCGCTACTTCAGTCAGCCAACTGAGTGGCAGCAAAACACAAAACTTGCATGCGCAAAAACAACTCCAGCTGGTTTAATGACCAGCTGACGTTGCTAAAACAAGACCGTAGAAAGAGCAGAAGCTGCATGGAAAAGGAGCTCTTCAGATAAAAACCATACCATTTACAAGACAATAACAAATAAATATCACAAAGAAATCTTTATGGCCAAAAAAAAATCACTTCTCCAACATCATCGCAAATGCCCTAAACAACCCAGGCAAACTCTTCAAGCTGATTTCGCAGACGATGAATTCAGCTTGTTTAGAGGTCCAATTCTGATTCACAAGAATTTTGCAATGAACTATTGGAATTATTTCATTAATAAAATTGAAAGAATACGGGAAAGTATTGAGCAAAAAGGAATCGTCACTAATCCCTCCCCTAATCCCAAACCAAATACCATCATATACCTGCCTCAATCACCAAAATTCACCCTAAAACCCATCACCATCACTGCCACTAAAAATCATTTGGGAATCTGCGCAACAGCACAGCACCCAATGACATCATTCCCACTAAACTGCTGAAAGAAAGTGCCGATATACTGGCACCAGCTATCACGCAGCTCATAAATTAATCATTCAAGGAGGACATGGTGCCCACCTTGCTGAAACAAGGTACAATAAAACCAATTCTAAAAAAAAACACCCTTGACCCCAAAGACCCAAACAACAGGAGGCCCATAACAGGTCTGAATGTTTTCTCCAAGATAATGGAGAAAGAAGTTGTACAACAGCTGCAACTGCATTTAGAAACCCACAAATTACTCAATACGTTTCAATCAGGCCTCCGTCCGGGTCACGGAACTGAAACAGCGCTGCTTAAAATATGGGATGGCGCTCTAGAGGCCGCAGATGAAGGAGAATCTTCTCTCCTGATCCTGTTGGACCTAAGTGCGGCCTTTGACCTGGTAGACCACGGACTACTACTCGCTAGGCTAGCCATAGTGGCCAGAGTCGCGGAAGATGATTTACCCTGGTTCTCCTTCTTCTTGGAAAACCGATAACGAACAGTGAAACTGGGATCTTTCACTTCTGAAAAGCGTACAGTATCATGCGGATCTCCCTTGTCACCGGTACTGTTCAATATCTATCTCAGCCCCCTCTTTGAAATCATTAGCAACCTGAAGCTACTCTACCACTCCTATGCAGACGACACTCAACTGTATCTCCGCATCAGTAACAAAAAGGATCACTCTCTTGGACTAGAAAGATCCCTCACTCTAATAGATAACTGGATGACATCCAGTTATCTTAAACTTAATGGTTCGAAAACAGAACTTCTCCTGTTTCATGCAAACTGAAAAAGTCACCCCACGTCAACTTGGACCCCCCCGCCCATTCTGAGTAAAACTATCACCCCTAGCACCAAAGTCAAAAGTCTCTGAGTCATTTTCGACTCCTACATGACAATGGATGCACAAATAGGGTCTGTAGTCAGCGGATCCCATCATCTGCTGCGCCTACTACGCCGACTCCCCCCTTTTATCCCTAAAAAGGACATTGCGGTCCTGGTGGGAACCATCATCAATTCCAGACTTGACTACGCAAATGCCCTCTATCTAGGACTCCCCAAATACCAAATCACTCGCCTGCAAGTCGTTCAAAATACGGCTGCTCGATTAGTGACTGGCAAAAAAACATGGGAATCAATCTCACCTTCGCTGAGATCCCTTCATTGGTTGCCAGTAAAAGATCGAATCACTTTTAAGGCACTCTGCCTAATGCATAAGTGTATTCAAGGAAACGCCCCCCAATATCAATGCGAAAAAATAAAAGCCCATAACCCAAATCGCATTCTGCGATCGACAAATCGAAACCTACTGCAAATACCCAAAGCAAGATACAAATCCAATGGAGATTGGAGATTTGCTGTCCAGGGACCTCGGCTGTGGAATGCACTACCAACCATCATCCGACTGGAGTCGGACCACTTGGCCCTCAGGAGAAAGATTAAAGCTCATCTTTTCTGAGATCAAGTGGTTTCCTTACCGAAGGAATGGAAACGGCGCCCAAAGGCGATTCAGTTCGCATGTGTTGCGCTTTATACGTTTTCCACTCACTCACATAACTGCGCAATTGGCAGTTAAAGTAGCACAGTGCTAAATCAATTCAAGTGGCTAAATCAAACTAATCTGCTCTTAATGTCTGAAAAATATAAATGCAGAAATATTAGGCTAGGTTCACAGCTATGCATTTTGCAATGTGTTTCAGATTTAACATTAGTTCAAATCTATGCAGTTTCCATCGGTGCATTTTTATAAAAAAAAAAAATGGCATAGTCAGTGATGATATATTTGCAACAAAATCAATAGAGCCACTACATACAACTAGGAACCGTAAGTAGCCCTCGTTGATAAAGAGATACATATATAATAAACAAGAGTGAACAAAAAATGTTGCACTGTCCCTATTTAAATGACAAAGACATTGTTAAAAAAAAGTCCATAAAGCATAAAATGAAAATTGTTCTCAAACACAAGTGTGATTTAAGCCAGTCCATACAACTGTGATTCTCAGTGCAAGTGCTTCTTTCTTCCACTACCTACACTAAACAGCTTACTAGACTAGACTAAACAGCTTATAGGTAGAAACCAGCTATATCTTTTCACATGTATAGCTTCCAGTAACTTGGGTCAAGCAATATGACACCATGAGGAAGAAAAGCGAAGGCTCCATAATGTAGTAAAATGCTAATAATGTTATTAAAAAGATAAGGTACTCACTTTCATTGTAGTATAATAAAAGTCACATTGCTTAGCTTCGGCCACTGAGCAAGTGTGATGACGTCACCACTGAGGCTCCGCCCAATGTTTTTCGTCACAACTGTCCATGTCCATACTGTTTTTTTTTTTATCTACAGGCATACCCCACTTTTAAGTACACAATGGTGTTTATTTACTAAAGATAGAAACTGCAAAAATCAGGCTCACTTCTGCATAGAAATGAATGAGCTTCTAACCCCGGCTTGTTCAATTAAGCCTGGTAATAAAACCTGGAAGCTCATTGGTTCCTGTGTAGAAGTGAGCCTGATTTTGCGCTTTCCAGCTTTAGTAAATAAACCCCATTGTGTACTTAAAAGTGAGGTATGCCTGTACTCAGGCCGCGTACACACGATCAGATCGGTCCGATGAAACTGGCCTTAAGACCAGTTTCATCAGACCAAATTGATCACGTGTACGGCCCATCGGACCGTTGTCCATCGGACCAAAGTTTTAAAACTTGCTTTAAAATCTGTCCGATGGACCAAAACGATGGTTAGTACACAAACGCATCGGACCAAAAACCTGTGCATGCTCAGAATCAAGTCGACACATGCTTGGAAGCATTGAACTTTGTTTTTTCAGCACGTCGTCGTGTTCTACGTCACCTCGTTCTGACCCAATCGGATTTTGGACTGATGGTGTGTACGCACATCAGACCACTTCAGCAGTGGCCCAATGAAAACGGTCTGTCGGACCAGTCTCATCGGACAGGTCTGATCGTGTGTACGTGGCCTCATTGTAGCGAGGACACAAAATGAAGGAATGTGCTACTGAATCCAGTCACATTTGAGCAGTCACTTCTCTAGTGCAGGATTAAAAATAAAAGGGAGGTTTTGGTTGCTCTGGGTAGTACAGACACATCTTATTTTTATTTACATTTTAGGCTAGGTTCACATTCATGCAGTTTCCATGCCGCCGTGTTTGCGTGGGCACAACAGCCTATTCATTTTGACTGGGCTGGTGTACCTGCAGAGAAAATGTCCCTGCACTTTTTCTAAAATTGCAGCTGCACAGAAACCACATGGTCCTATGTGTTTCCCAGCCCCAATGTCCAGTTCAATGCGTGGCACCCCCACGCATCTGCTAATAAAATTCATTAATAAAGAATAATTCCAATATTTATTTATTCACTCGGATGTTCGCTATTGCTGAAAATGTTCAATACTAATGGTAAGGAGGTATCGTCTAGTAAGCAAACAGCCTGGAAGCTGCCATCTGCTATTATGTTTCTGTGCAGAGACTGTTGGCACACACTTTGTGCATGAGTGCCCTTACTTGTTATACAATTATGTGTGATTCCATCTGATCGTATTTAGAGACACTAGCTCTGTTAACAATCAGAGCTTTCCTTTTCCAAATGTTAATATTTGCCTAATAATTGCTGCAGTTTACTTTTGTCAAAATATCTATGTGTGAAGCTTCTTTTTTACATTTGTAAAAAGCATTGCTTTATGCACCGAAGTCCCAGAACATCTGCATGGTCAATGCATGATTTTATGCACATAATTATGGGCTCAGACTTGCCCTGCACTGTGGTCCAGAGGTATATCTTTAAATCCATAGACGTAGGCTGCCTTTTCTATCTGTGCTGAAGGTTACAGTCATGCTAATGGGTTGCTGATTTATTTTATTTTGTATGTATTTTAGGTACTACAGTGCAACAATTCTGCAAATGTCAGGTGTGGCTAATGACAGACTTGCTATCTGGCTTGCATCTATTACAGCATTTACAAACTTTAGCTTCACATTTGTTGGTGTTTGGCTTGTAGAGAAAGTTGGTCGAAGAAAACTCACACTTGGAAGTCTTGCAGGTATGTGGATAGTGTGGCATTTATTTGTGTGTAACAAATTATCATACTCAGTTTTGTATGTGATTTTTTTTTTCTATAATGTTATAATGTCACACAAAGGAAGTTTAGTATTTTCCCCAAAACATATAGCTCCCAATGTGTGAAGTACAAAGGCCCTCTGAGGCCGCGTACACACGGCAGAGAACCTCAACGGGCAGAACACATCGTTCCGCCCATCGAGGTTTCCTGCCGGCCGTCGAAATTGGCGACCCGCCCGTCGGGAATGGCAACCAGCCATTCTTCCAGGCGGGCCGTCGAGCAAATAGAGAGCGTGCTCTCTATTTCTGCTCGACGGGCTTCCCAACGGGAAGCTCGCCGAGAGCGTACACATGGCCGAGGTCCTCGCTGGAATGCAGCTTCCAGCGAGGTTCTCGCTGGTTTCCAGCGAGAACCTCGGTCGTGTGTACACGGCCTCACATGATGAACTTTTGATGCATTCCCATTGACTTACAATGGAAGGTGCCTTTTTGGTGAAACAGCAGATGCACTGCGCTTTGAAAAGTACTGCATACTTCATCTTTGGTACAGTGTGAAAAGTTACAAAGGTTTTAATGGGCAATAGTTTTCACATGCTTTTGTCGCTCTGGAAAAGTGCGGCAAAAGTTCATCAGTGTAAAAGGGGCCTAAGAATTGTATATCTTGTTGGAAGTATCTATTATTGGGAATAGAAATTTATATTTACACATGACATTGGAGTACTATGCATAACTGTCCCTGACCTCCTTGACTTTTTCACACATTGGAAACATGGAATGAAGATTAATTTAATTGGAATTGTTAAAATTGGTTTACACAACACATCTAAACATTGAACAAAAACAAATGGTTTTATTGTGACACAAAACTTAAAGCAGAGTGTCCTATACATAATATATTTTACACATTTATACATTTGTGTTCCTTTTTAGGGTAATGTACTTAATTTTAATAGTTGGTCTCTGTGTCTCAAAAAGCCTCATCATATATTTCTTTCTCTCATTCTAAAGGCACCTACTTCCTGTCATGGCAACTTGGCACATCCAGCCTACTTCCTATGGGCTGTGCATCCAATCTTCTCAGCATCCCTCAATAGTTCAAAGCTGGCAGTGCTTACATCCCCACATAGTTGCTGCCTGCTGTACATGAATCTTAGTGTAGGCAGGGCTTCTCCTACTTCTCCCATCACAGCACCCCCTTATTCTAATCTTTCCATCCTATCTTTCTGCCCATCTCTTCCCAGCTGAAATGATCCGTGTCCTAAAGCTTTTCTTAACAGCTCTTGGCAAGGTTGCAGTGAAGTGGTCTTGCTGCCCATCCTTCCTTGGCATTCCTCCTTCTGCTATAAGCTCTAGATATGTGCATTCCCGTTCGTACGAATGTTATTTTCGTATGAAAATGTTCATTTTCGTACCCGCGGGATAATGTGTACATACGAAAACGTTAAAGCACCAAAATACGAAAACGACGGGTTACGGATGAGCCGCATAACGAACGGCCGCAAATACGAACAAACGATCCGACGGGAAAAAACGACAAAACGAAAACGGCAAAAGAACGAAAATTAAATCTGTATCAAAAGATTTGCATTGTGTATTTTGTTTGAATCCGTTTTGTGTTCGTTTTCAGTTGTATGTTCATTGTTCAATGACATCTATAACAAAATAATTTCATTATGTATATTGAATGAATTCCTTTTTCTGTTCGTATTGTGTATTCAAAATACTGAATGCAAATCTTTTGTTATAGGTGTCATATCAACATACAAAAATAACAGAATATAGAAAAAGGATTCAAATGCAAATCTTTTGTTTATTGTTTTTTTGGATAGCCAGAGAGTCAGTGACTGAAAGCAGCTTCTCTTTTGTGCTGAGTACACTAGTACAGTGAGAGTTGTACAGTAAAGCCAAAGAAACTTTTCTGTGGATTTTCATCTGAAGGGAGATCAGTTGGCCAGACTTTTGAACCTAAAAATGGTTTTCTGATGCAGTTTAAAAACAAACGAATTTTCTGAGAATGATTGGAAAACGATCGTTTTTATGTTTGTTGTTAAAACAGTCTGACCAAGTGTATGCGGCTTAACAATAGTTAATATGGATGAGCCGAATGTTGAAGGTGCCGCGAATCCCGCGATGTATTTAGGAAAGTACAAAATGACGAAAATCCTTTTTTCTGTTCATATTTTCAGTCCCATGTTCCATTGTTCATATGAACATGGGACTGAAAATATGAACAGAAAAAAAGGATTTTCGTCATTTTGTACTTTCCTAAATATATCGCGGCATTCGCGGCACTTTCAAGCTGCTTTCAGTCACTGACTCTCTGGCCATTCAAAAAAACGATAAACAAAAGATTTGCATTTGAATCCTTTTTCTATATTCTGTTATTTTCGTATGTTGATATGACACCTATAACAAAAGATTTGCATTCAGTATTTTGAATACACAATACGAACAGAAAAAGGAATTCATTCAATATACATAATGAAATTATTTTGTTATAGATGTCATTGAACAATGAACATACAACTGACACTAACAAAAGAATAGCATTCAAGATACACAGAATGCAAATCATTGACGAAAATTCACGATAATTATTGTCTAACAAGTAACAAACATGAATTAAACAGAATAACGAACCATCCCGCATGTACGAAAATAAAACGGTAACGGAAATACGAAACGCTCGGAATACGAAAAAATTGCGTCGTACGACAAACGAACGGGAAAACGGGCGTCTTACGAAAAATGAACGGAAACGAACCGACGGGACCATACGAAACGGAACAAAAAAAAATGACATTCTGAAGCTTCCCCCCAACCATTTTGCATCTTATTTTATATATACTGTGATTCTGTGCTTGCAAATATGCTACAGAAATCTCCTTCCACTAAAGCAGGCCATACAAGGTCGAATTTTGAACGAATTTTCTTTTCAAAATCAGAATTTATTTATTTTTTGTGATCCAATGCACCATTGATTTTCAAAATTCGGCCGACCAAACCTTCATGTTGCCAGGAATATTCTTTTCTCTGCTGGAATATTCGTTTCTCTCCAGGAATATTCTTTTCTTGCACATTTTTTTTTCTATTAAATTTCTCGCACAATTCTCCCATCATTGATCAGAAAATTGTTAGTTTTTCAAAAAAGTTTCAACATGTCTGAATCCTCAAATTTGATTGCCGCACGAAAATTGGCTGTTGCTGCAGCCCACTAACGGTGCAAAATTCATACGAAAATTCTTTGATACGATTTTCGAAAGAAAATTATTTCAAAATTCGAACCGTGTATGGCCACCTTAAGTCTGGCTGCATCCATTTTAACTGTGGGCAGCTGAAGCTGATGCCTGTCCACTTCCTGGATTTACACAGAGGCATACCTTCAGCTCTGCAGCCCTGCAGCATTTATTGGCCCTCTTATGACCCCTCCCTTCCTGCCAAACTCTCACGAGCGTGAGAGAGAGAGCGCTGTGCATGATGTCATAAGCCTAGGCTAATGACCAGACAAGAAACAGGAAGTGGGCTGTATAAAGTATTTACAGTCAGAAAAAAAAGTTTTACTATCCAAAGCAGAAGATTTATTAGATGGAAAGTTGAAAAAACAACTGAAGGTCTGCTTTAAACATAGACAAATGTTTACTATGCTTCAGTTTGTGAATGAATAGGAGCCTCTATCCAGAGACCTCTATTCAAACATATACAGTGCAGCTGAGGCTGCTGAGGACTCTGTCTCAAGCCCCTTTTCTGTCTCAAAAAAAGAGTCTGTTCAGAAATCTGATATCGTAGTAAGCATATACAGTGCAGAAAATAAGTATTTGAACACCCTGCTATTTTGCAAGTTCTCCCACTTGAAAATCATGGAGGGGTCTGAAATTGTTATCGTAGGTGCATGTCCACTGTGAGAGACATAATCAAAAAAAAAAATTCCAGAAATCACAATGTATGATTTTTTTAACTATTTATTTGTATGATACAGCTGCAAAGAAGTATTTGAACACCTGAGAAAATCAATGTTAATATTTGGTACAGTAGCCTTTGTTTGCAATTACAGAGGTCAAACGTTTCTTGTCGTTTTTCACCAGGTTTGCACACACTGGAGGAGGGATTTTGGCCCACTCCTCCACACAGATCTTCTCTAGATCAGTCAGGTTTCTGGGCTGTCGCTGAGAAACACGGAGTTTGAGCTCCCTCCAAAGATTCTCTATTGGGTTTAGGTCTGGAGACTGGCTAGGCCACGCCAGAACCTTGATATGCTTCTTACAGAGCCACTCCTTGGTTATCCTGGCTGTGTGCTTCGGGTCATTGTCATGTTGGAAGACCCAGCCTCAACCCATCTTCAAAGCTCTAACTGAGGGAAGGAGGTTGTTGCCCAAAATCTCGCAATACATGGCCCCGGTCATCCTCTCCTTAATACAGTGCAGTCGCCCTGTCCCATGTGCAGAAAAACACCCCCAAAGCATGATGCTACCACCCCCATGCTTCACAGTAGGGATGGTGTTCTTGGGATAATACTCATCATTCTTCTTCCTCCAAACACGGTTAGTGGAATTATGACCAAAAAGTTCTATTTTGGTCTCATCTGACCACATGACTTTCTCCCATGACTCCTCTGGATCATCCAAATGGTCATTGGCAAACTTAAGACGGGCCTTGACATGTGCTGGTTTAAGCAGGGGAACCTTCCGTGCCATGCATGATTTCAAACCATGACGTCTTAGTGTATTACCAACAGTAACCTTGGAAACGGTGGTCCCAGCTCTTTTCAGGTCATTGACCAGCTCCTCCCGTGTAGTCCTGGGCTGATGTCTCACCTTTCTTAGGATCATTGAGACCCCACGAGGTGAGATTTTGCATGGAGCCCCAGTCCGAGGGAGATTGACAGTCATGTTTAGCTTCTTCCATTTTCTAATGATTGCTCCAACAGTGGACCTTTTTTCACCAAGCTGCTTGGCAATTTCCCCGTAGTCCTTTCCAGCCTTGTGGAGGTGTACAATTTTGTCTCTAGTGTCTTTGGACAGCTATTTGGTCTTGGCCATGTTAGTAGTTGGATTCTTACTGATTGTATGAGGTGGACAGGTGTCTTTATGCAGCTAATGACCTCAAACAGGTGCATCTAATTTAGGATAATAAATGGAGTGGAGGTGGACATTTTAAAAGGCAGACTAACAGGTCTTTGAGGGTCAGAATTCTAGCTGATAGACAGGTGTTCAAATACTTCTTTGCAGCTGTATCATACAAATAAATAGTTAAAAATTCATAAATTGTGATTTCTGGAATTATTTTTTTTGATTATGTCTCTCACAGTGGACATGCACCTACGATGACAATTTCAGACCCCTCCATGATTTCCAAGTGGGAGAACTTGCAAAATAGCAGGGTGTTCAAATACTTATTTTCTGCACTGTAGTAAGGCCTTGTTTACATGGGACATACTACAGCGTATGCCCTTGCGAGGCTGTGTTTACCCACACAGGGATGCATAGATGTTGAATGCATCCCTGTGCCGGCAGTCTCATAGATGTAATTTGGGATGTAGCAACTGCACAAACACGGCTGTTGCTCCAAATGTTGACAACCATGTGGGTTTAGGTACAAGTCACGGTTAAAAGACACGTTTTTTGCCATATGATAAAATGTGTTACAAATGGGCACTGAAAAAAACGTGTGACGCTCCACAACCTAAAAGCTTCATGAGCTAATTTGGGGCATTGGCCGTGTGTTGGGTATCCCATTCAAGTGATGGGTTGCTCTATGCGTGATGTGCTTTTATGTGTGAACGAAACCTTAAGCGCGATCATGCATTTTAGCTGTGCTCAAAATTCCCTTGGAATGTTGGTTTCCGATTGACAATGCACAACTGTAGTGTTATAAGATTTTCCTATTTCAGTGATCAATCTTTTAAGAAAGTTGTAAGGGAATAGCTAAGTAAAGGTCAGGAGACCTCTTTTTTACAATGTTTTGGACCAGGGTATGCTGTGGTCTATCTTAATTTCAGCAAGGCATTTGATACAGCTCCACATAATGTTTTAATACAAAAGTTGAGTGGTTCAGTGGATATGCAATTGGCTAAAGGATAGATACAACAGTGAATATTGGGGGAACTAATGCGCAAGCCACACTAACCAAAGAATAGATAAAAAGGCTAAAATACAAACTAAATATATTAAACTACGCAGCAGCCATGACTATATATAAAAAAATTAGGGAACTGGTGCGTGAAATAACTAATAAATGATAATCCCTAGCAGCAGCCACAACCAGAATAGTGCTCACACACTGATAGCAATGTAAAAAACGGGGGGTGTTGGGGCGCTTACTACTTAAACCAATCAATAATTAAGATGCCCAAAATCCAGTATTAATAGACCTAAGACAGTAAACCAATACTGTAAATATTAATGTAAATGATGCAAATAATATTAATTAATAGTTAAATAAATGATGTGAAAAAAATGAATATAAAATGTGCATAACTAAAGTGCATCTAGTATCATAATAATAGTGCAATAATAGTGCAAATAATTTACAGATGTGCAAAAATTGCAATAATTCTCATTAATCATAAAAAGTCTTCATGCAATGATGTGTAATATGTGAATAATTCAAAAAGTGCTCCTCAAAAAAATTTGATCCAATCTCATGCAAAAAATTAATGACAATGTCCATAGAATTCCTGAAGTGTAAAGTGACAAAGAAATCCACCGCAAACTGACAGGTGCTCCACTCCAAGTGACGCCGTTCTCACCAGCCTCTCACCTCAGCTGACTTTTGTGTTTTAAACCTCCCAATAAATAAGGCAGTAGCTCACAATCACGGTAACCAGATATAACCACGGATCGATCACTTAATACCTCCAAGCTGGAGATGTCTAAGTAGCTCTCAATGAGGATACAAGGCCCCCAGTGGTAAATGCAAAGACAAAATAGGCTCCATAGTGCAGTACCATTAAAAGCAAAGTAGTTTATTTAGCAACATAAGCACCCACATTTAAGTTGAAAACAAACAGCATAATAACAAGTAAAATCCTCTGCTCTCGGCCACGAGTGGGGATGGCGTCACCAACGACTCTCCTCCCTCCCTTACGCATAACGTGGCTGGTCACACCACTTAATCATAGGGTATCAACAGTGTGATACAACAGATACAACAGTGTGGTTGTAAATGGGGTCCATTTGGAAAAAGGACCGGTCACTAGTGGTTTATCACAATGCTTTGTACTAGATCCTGTTCTATTTAATCTGTATGTAAGTAATACAACTAAAGGTTTGTAGGGAAAGGTATGTCTTTCTGCTGGTGATACAAAGGTGTGTAATAGGGTTGATTTTCCTGGAGGTGTCTGTAACATGGAACATGATTTGGCATTGCTGGATAATTGGTCAAAGCAGTGGAGACTGCAGTTCAATATTTCTAAATGTAAAATAAAGCACCTAGGGAAAAAGTTTTCCCTTAGAGTACACCATTGATACAGTGTTAGCGAGCACTACAGAGGAAAAAAAGGATTTTTAATAAACAGCTTACCTGTAAAATCCTTTTCTTGAAGTACATCACGGGACACAGAGCGCATAGCCATTACACTTGGGTTATATGGGTACCTTCAGGTGTGGACACTGGTGTAATCAATTTCACAGGAAGTTTCCTCCCTATATAACCCCCTCCCACTGGGAGTGCTTCAGTTTTGTAGCAAGCAATTCTCCCGAGGTTACACAATGTTCCCCAAAAGAGGGGTGGGAGCTCTGTGTCCCGTGATGTACTTCAAGAAAAGGATTTTACAGGTAAGCTGTTTATTAAAAATCCTTTTTTCTTTATCGTACATCACGGGACATAGAGCGCATAGCCATTACACTTGGGATGTCCTAAAGCAATGCTCTATGAAGGGAGGGAGACCGTAAGGCCAAGAATAGCCAAATAAAAACATTGTCAGGAGAAAACATGGCTCCACCAACAGAAAAACAAGGGGGCGTGAACCGGGCCAGAGGATTCTATACTGCTGCCCGTAGGACCGCCTGCCCAAAAGCTGCGTCCGTACCCTTTGCAACGTCCAACTTATAAAATTTAGTAAACGTATGTACGGAAGACCAGGTTGCCGCCCTGCAAACCTGTGCCATAGAGATCTGATGGTGTGCCGCCCAGGAGGCACTCATGGCCCTCGTAGAATGGGCTTTAACTGATAAGGGAGGTGGAACGCGCTTCAGACCATATGCCTGAAAAATCAGCTGCTTAATCCACCTAGCCAAAGAAGACTTGGCAGCCGGCTGACCCTTCTTGGGGCCATCCGGAAGAACAAAAAGCACATCTGTTTTCCGAATCTTCTCTGTAGCCTTGAGATAGACCCTCATGGCTCGAACCACGTCCAAAGTATGAAGCCGTCTTTCCTCTCTGGACTGGGGAGTAGGAAAGAAGGATGGTAGGACTAGGTCCTGATTCAATAGAAAACTGGATATGACCTTAGGAAGGAAAGAAGGTTGAGGCCGCAGAACCACTCTGTCCTTATGCAGAATAAGGTATGGCTCCCTGCATGACAAGGCTGCCATCTCGGAAACCCTTCTGGCTGAAGCCATAGCCACCAAGAAAACCAACTTTCGGGTTAGTAGCACAAGAGGGATTTCTGTCAGAGGTTCAAACGGCTGCCTTTGTAAAGCTGACAAGACCAGATTTAAATTCCAGGGGCAGAGGGGAGCTCTAATAGGGGGATTCACATGCAAGACCCCCTGCAAGAAGGTTTTCATAAGCGAATGGGTGGCCAAGGGTCTTTGAAACCATATTGATAAAGCCGACACCTGCCCCTTTAGAGTACTAAGAGCCAACCCTTTGTCAACGCCAACCTGGAGGAATCGCAAGATCCTGTCAATAAAAAACTTTCGAGGATGCCATTTTTGAGACTCGCACCACTCCACATAGGTTCTCCAGACTCTGTAATAAATATTTCTGGAGACCGGTTTCCTAGCCTGAATCAACGTAGATATGACCTGATCTGAGAGGCCTCTGCCCTTAAGAATTAGGGATTCAGCCGCCAAGCCGTCAAATTTAGCTGCTGTGAAGCAGGATGGCAGATTGGGCCCTGAGACAGCAGATCTGGGCGCAGGGGGAGCGGCCACGGTGCCCCGACTGACATCTTCACGATGAGTGCGTACCAAGCCCTCCTGGGCCATGCTGGGGCCACCAGGATCACAGGCCTGCGCTCCACCCGGATCCTCCGTAGAAGGCGGGGAATCATCTGCAGTGGAGGGAACGCATACAGAAGAGAGAACTGGTGCCAAGGACAAACCAAGGCATCGGTCCCGTAGGCCGAGGGATCCCTGGCTCGGGATATGAATTTGTCCAACTTTTTGTTGGATCTCGTTGCCATAATGTCCACATCTGGGACTCCGAATCTTTGGCAAATCTCTTGGAATACCTGGGGGTGAAGAGACCATTCCCCCGGGAGCAACTGTTGACGACTCAAAAAATCTGCTTGAGAATTGTCTATCCCTGGGATGAACACCGCCGAGATGCAGGGTACATGGGCTTCGGCCCATGAGAAAATCAGGTTTACTTCTCTTTGGGCTGCTGGGCTCTTCGTGCCCCCCTGGTGGTTTATGTATGCCACCGCAGTGGCGTTGTCGGACTGTATCCTTACTGGCAGACCCTGAAGGGGGAGAGTCCAGGCAATCAGGGCCAGCCGAGCAGCTCTGATCTCCAAGATATTGATGGGAAGCAGTTTTTCTGCCTCCGACCACTGCCCTTGCTGGGTCTGTTCTTCTAGAACTGCCCCCCAACCTGACAGGCTGGCATCCGTGGATACTATCTTCCACGTGATGGGGCAAAAGGATTTCCCTTTTGACAAATTTTGAGAGACCAGCCACCAAGACAGGCTGCGCCGGACCTTCGGGGAGAGCACTAACGGACGATCTAACGCCTGAATGGACTTGTTCCAAGCAGAGAGAATGGCTGCCTGAAGATATCTGGTATAGATCTGGGCGTAGGGCACAGCCTCGAAGGCGGCCACCATCTTCCCCAGCAGTCGCATACATAGGCGAATAGTTGGCCTCTTCTTGCCTAAGATCACTTGAACTGCTTGAGCTATTGATCTGATCTTTGCTTGAGGTAAAATTATCCTCTGGCAGTCTGTATCTAGCCGAAGGCCTAGATATTCCAACTGCTTTGTGGGTTTCAATACCGATTTTTCTAGGTTTACAATCCACCCGAATTCCTCTAGATGCTGAACTGTGCGACCTACTGCCTGATTGAGGTTGGAAGCTGAGCTGTCGATAACCAGAAGATCGTCCAAGTATGCCAAGACTAAAATGCCTTCTGTCCTTAGGACGGCTAGCACCGGGGCTAACACCTTTGTAAATACCCGCGGAGCTGTTGCCAACCCGAAAGGGAGGGCTACGAACTGGTAATGGCGGTGATCTATCCTAAAACGAAGAAACCTGTGATGTGCCGGGTAGATCGGCACGTGCAGATACGCATCTTTTATGTCTATAGATGCTAGCAAGTCGTCTTGATGTAGGCTGGCTGCCACCGAACGTATGGACTCCATACGAAAGGTCTGAATGTTTAGAAAGCGATTTAGGCGTTTGAGGTCCAAGATAGGCCTGACGTCGCCATTGGGCTTTGGTATTATGAAAAGGTTGGAGTAGAATCCCAGACCCCATTCCTGGGTTGGTACTTCTACAATTACCCCTTGGAGCAAGAGACGATCCAATGCTTTTACAAGAGAGGCCCTCTTTAATGGGTCGCTTGGAAGACTTGACCCCTGAAAATGAGGAGGGGGGACTTCCCAAAACTCTAGCTTGTAGCCCGTGGTTACCACGGATCTTACCCAAGAGTCGGGAATTCTGGCCTTCCACACTTCGGAGAAAAACCGAAGCCTTCCCCCCACCCAAGAGAGTGGGGGCGCCCCTTCATGAATCTGACTTGAGGACTGGTTTAACCGGCTTGCGAGACCATGGCCTCTTGCCTGTCGTGGCTTGTCCTTGTGGGCGGCTATTAAATGCTGAACGCCCGGGAGGCCGTCGATACTGACGGGAAGTTGAAGGGGCCGAGCCTACGAAGGCCTGTCGCTTAAATGCGGGCCCACGCGATCTTTTCTTGACAGGCAAGAAAGAACTTTTACCACTTGATATGGTCTGGATATATTTATCTAGGTCTTCACCGAATAGTCTCCCACCATGAAAGGGAAATCCTGCTAAAAGCTTTTTGCAGGGTGCCTCTGCTGACCAGTTTTTTAGCTACAAAAGGCGACGCATATGAACCAACAGCAGAGATAAACGGGACGCCTGTTGAACGGAGTCCTTAATAGCATCTACTGCAAAGCAGAGAGCTCTTGGGAGGTCAGCCAATTCACGAGCTTGCTGAGCCGGTATGTCCCTTAATATCTGTTTAGTCTGATCCTTTAAAGCCTGACAAACGCCAATGGCTGCCACTGCTGGCTGAACCACGGCACCTACTGTGGTAAAAGAAGCCTTCAGTAGGGTCTCCAATTTTTTGTCGACTGGATCTTTAAACACCTGGACATTTTCCACCGGACAGGTCAGGGATTTATTTACGCAGGAAATGGCTGCGTCCACAGTAGGGAGTGCCCATTTCTTTGCAAATTCTTCTTCCATAGGATAGAGAATGGTGAACCTTTTAGGAGGGATAAAAATCCTATCAGGTCGAGCCCAATCCTGAAAAATCACGCTCTCCAGAAGGGGGTGAACCGGGAAAGACGCACCACTCAATGGTGCCTTCAAGGAACCTAAAGAGGATACCGCGGGGGCTAATTGTTCTGACACTGGAAGTTTTAAAAGCAGTGCGAACCATATCCGTCAGAGACTGGATCCACAGACTCTCTGCTTGAGAAGCCGAAAAAATTTCATCTATAGCTGAATCTTTAATGTCTGACCCGTCAGGACTCAGGTCCGCTTGATCCCCCTGTGGGTCCAATTCCTCCGAAGAGAGGACCTCTGCATCCGAACACACCGTTCTAGGTGACGGGGATCTAGCCCGTTTGCCACCCGGCAAAGAGCGGGCAATTAAAGCAGTTAACCTTTTCTCTAGCCCACCCAGGGTGGATTCTAGCATTTCTTCCGTAACATAAACGGGAATGGGTTGATTGGGGGCCGCCTCTGCCCCTAGCACCCTCAATGGCTCCTGCACGATGCTGTTCGGTGGTCTATCTGGTGAGGGTGGGACCACTGGAGCCTGGCCCAAATCCTCTGACCCCGTTGGAGACCCCTTTACTTTTTTGGCACCTTTTGCAGCCTTAGCTGGTCCTGATCCCTTGGGAGCCATTGCACAACCTTAAGACACCCCTACAGCCAACACCCAACTGTTGTAAAATGAAGACAAAGAAAAATGGATAGCCGCACTCCAAAACCTGATGGGTGGTCTTTTATTCAATAGACAGCATGTACAAAAATCTTTAGCCATGAATAAGCACTGATCCAGTGCGAAACGCGTCGGCTGTTCCTTGTTTCTACTGCTGTGACCCTATTTTTGTACATGCTGTCTATTGAATAAAAGACCACCCATCAGGTTTTGGAGTGCGGCTATCCATTTTTCTTTGTCTTCATTTTGCTTAGTGCACCGCCAGCACCCTCGGTATCCTGCACCACCTGTATTCATTTCACCATTTAGTGATCCCACCTGGAGCGGTGACTCCTTTCACCCAACTGTTGTAGCTAGAAGTGAAACATTAATAATGACAGGCTATGGTAAAAAAAAATCTAAATTTTCATACGCCTGAGAAGGCGGCAATACAGAGGAAAGTCCTGTGAGTATTGCCACACCAATGCCCGTTAGCTGGAGTCCAAGGTTGCACCGACTCAGATACTGCCAGATCTAAGGCTGAGTCCCTTTAAGAAAAAAAATCTTTTTTTTTTTTTTTTTTTTCTGGTCAGTGTGGACTTAAGTCCAGACCTGAAGATCCACAAACCACCACTGGGTGTCACTGTTAGCCAGAACTGGCTCAGCTGCGCGCTCTATGTCCTCTCCACTGCTCTCAGGAGGGAATGACCAGCCAGGAAATGCTTTTTTGCTTTATCTGAGACCTGACGCTGCTGGCCTGCCCCCCCCCCCATGCACGCTGACGCTGTAAAAGGCGGCGTGCACGCGCGCCCCCTCCCCCCCCACGCTGAAACCAACATGGAGGAAGCAGAGAGCAGAGGAGAAGCCTGGACCAGCGCTAGTAACACAGACAACCGGTAAGCCACTAATCTTTGTAGTGCACACATAGAGGAAGCTGTCCCCCTAGGCTTCCTAGGAAACAGGAGTTTTGTCAGCACTTCTTCTCTATACCCGTGGGGCTGCAGTATCATGCTAACAGGCAAATCTGGGGGGAGTAGCAAAATACATATCTTTAGAAGCATATATATATCTACATGTTATCTGGGTAAACATTAGTACATCCCATCCTGCCTCAAAAGACATAGTGGAGATAGTGGCTGATGCACAAGCATACCATTAGCCAACCCAGAACCCCCAGGGGGATACCTACTGTCGAACCAAGTCCCGCAGGTTCCCTCTTACCTGCTCCACGCCGCAGGGTATTGCAAAATGCAAGAGGCCCAGCCTTCCCCCATCTCCGTGGGTATTGTCTTGGACCTTCAGGGACCGGGGTCCTGTGTTAAGGAACCCACACCCCTGGACCTATATAGCATCCTGGCATCAGTAGCGTTTAGTTCTTGGAAGAGACTAAGGCACTGGAGCCCAGAATCCAGCCCTCCAAGGAGAGGCATTATAGGCAAAACCCCACTCCAGCAGGGCCCGGGTACCGTACACCTTGGCTTTGAAGCACTTCGGACGGATCCGGCTAGCTATCCTGGGTCCCGAGCCCTCCGAGGGACAGCTAGACGTGACCAACACCTAAGACACTGGCGAAAAAACTGAAGCACTCCCAGTGGGAGGGGGTTATATAGGGAGGAAACTTCCTGTGAAATTGATTACACCAGTGTCCACACCTGAAGGTACCCATATAACCCAAGTGTAATAGCTATGCACTCTGTGTCCCGTGATGTACGATAAAGAAAAGATTTGAGAGTACTTATTTCAGATGACTGCAAAATGAGAAAACCGTTTGACCAGGCAGTGGGAAAAGCGAATAGAATTCTAGGATGCATCACTAGATGGGTCACCAGCATGAGGAAGGAGGTTTTGATTTCCCCTAATACACTGTATGTACAGTCTGGAAGAAAGAAGGGAAAAGGGAGACCAGATTAAAATCTTTAAATTCATCAGGGGGGGTAAATAAGGTTCAGGGGGGTAGTATTTTCAATATGAAACCAAGATCAAGAACACGGGGATATGTATTACTATAATGAAAGGGTAGTGGATACTTGGAATAGACTTCCAGCAAAGGTGGTGGGTTAGTCAAAAGTATGTGGTTTTAAAGATGCTTGGGACAAACATAGATCTATAAATAAGTTAAAGAACAAAAAAAAATACAATGTATAAAAAATAAATTAAAAAAAATGCTTTTTCTGCCATCACTTTTATATGTTTTTATGTCTCTTGGTGGTACACACTTTAGATCGATGCTTGTGACAGTGGTACATACTTTCACAAAAAAAAACATAGAAAATGTGCCTTTTAACACAAGCTTTTCAAATAATTCCAAGCATTGGCATGTCATGCATAGTTACATTGGTCCAGCTTGTATGAGGTAGTGTAGCAGAACAGTAAAAAAGAACACTGTATTCATTCAGAAAATGCAAAGCATTCTCTGACTGGTGCCCGTGCTGAGCAAGGACCAGAGTAGGGGTGTCACTACAGTGATTTCCAGCTTCCAGCAGCATCGGCCAGGTACATATTATACATTTTTATAATTGTCCAAGCTGGACCAATGTAACTATATAGAACATGTCAATGCCTGTAATTATTCTTTAAAGGGGTGTTCCAGCCTAGTTATATGTTTATTAAAAGTCAGCAGCTACAAAAAATGTAGCTGCTGGCTTTTAATAAACAGACACTTACCTGCTCCAGCGTTCCAGCGACGCGCCGACCGGGGCTCCGCTCCTCTCCCCCCCCCTCCCCAGCCGGCATCCTCATCGCAACTGTGGTCACCCGGCTGTGACCACCTTCGGCTTCACGGCCGGGCACCCACTGCGCATGCGCTAGCGGCACTGCGCATGCGTGAGCGGCGCGGCTCGCCGCTGATTGGACAGGCGATCGCATGGGACCTGTCAGTGTCCCATGCAATCGCCTACAGGGAGGGGCTACTGTAGGCGATTAAGCTTAATTGCCTAACCAGCCCCTCGGCGGAAGCAGGAAGTGGGACAGGAAGTCCCACTCCTCCTAAAGCCCCCACTCCCCCCCAAAAAAAATTACATGCCAAATGTGGCATGTAAAGGGGGTGAGGAGTGGGTCTAGCGGAAGTTCAAATTTTGGGTGGAACTCCGCTTTAAGGGCTTGTTTAGTGCTAGTTTAAACTTGCTTCAAAACATGTCACATTCAGAAACGCTTTGTTAAATCTCTCTGAACACCAGTCAAAGCTCCTGTCACTAAATAAAATGGTTAGCTTACAGTCCTGTTTACACCTTGCTTTTGCTTTGCTCTGCTTGAGCTTTAGTGGTGCTTCAAAGTGTCTTCAAAGCCTCCATTGAAGTCTATGGCAAAGAGCCCTTGAAGCCTCACCAAAGCCCCATCGAAGCACCAAGCAATGGCAAGGTGTAAACAGGACTGTAAGCTAACCATTTTATTTAGTGACAGGAGCTTTACCTGGCGTTCAGAGAGCTCAACCAACATGGGGGCACTCTATTACAGGAGGCCAGATCACCAGGGAAAAGGAAAACTAATGCAGCCGCCACATCTAATGGCTGGTAAGCTGAAATATATTCAATTTTTGGCTTTGGGTTTAATATCACTTTAAGCAATAACTCAAGTAAGTGGGCCCTATTCAGTAAGTAAGACTTTCCATTTGTAAGTACATTCAGTTGTATATACCACTATTAGAATTTACTCTACTGAGCTTAACCTAGTAAATATAGATTCTTCTTCGTTGCTTTGGGTTATTAAAATTGGAAGAAGGAAACACAGGGCCATATATTTATCAAATAAACTGATTTGGTTTGAAAATATAAGGTATTGAAATGTTTCCTGATATTGTCAGCTAAATGTTTCTATGCTAATTGTATGTTTTTAGGTACAATGATGGCCCTTATTGTCCTTGCTCTGGGCTTTCTGTTATCTGCTCAAGTCTCACCACCAGTCACATTCACACCGACAGATGCCCAAAGTCAAAATTCTAGTTGCACAAAATATAGGTGAGTGTTCAGTGTACATAGGAATCGTTGTATGCCTGATTTGCGTTATGTACCTTTTTACTGTATCTTGCTCTTTACTCGTCTTGATAATATAAACCTAAAGTATACATGAAGAAATTATTGACAACCAAATAATTTAAAGGTTGCATTTTTTCAAAATGTTAAAACGATAGAATCTTTGATTCATCAAATAAATGAAAAACATAGGCAAGTAGGAATTATTGAGTTTATTGGTAACGTAAGGAAATCACTGTGAGGTGAATATTCTATTCCATTGGCCTAATAGCAATTAACCACTCCCCCCCCCCCCCCCAAGGAATGATGTCCTGGTATGACGTATCTTTTGACGTCCTGGACTTTGAGTGGGGATATTTGAATAATGCCTGCAGGCATCATCAAGATATCATTTTGCTCAGTCGGCGATTCCCTGCACCGTAAGAACAATCATGGCGGCAGTTCAACCGCTTGATCGTTCTTAAAGGTGGCGGTGGGTGACCCCCCCCCCCCCCCCCAAAAGTTTTCCGGTGCTTTTACTGGCTCGCCCATGTGATTGGCAAGCGGTGAAAGAATCTGCCGGCGCCGGAAGTTAGCCATAGAAGGAACCGATGGCTAGATGGTCCCCAGCAGTCTCTGACTCTCAGAGGCCTGGGCGCGATGTTACGACGTCACGTCCGGGCTGGCAGAAGTAAACCATGCTAGGCACTTGAAAAAAGAAAAAATATAAAGGGAAAGTGTATTTTTTGTAATAAATAAAATAAACAATAAAAAAATAAAGCGCCCCTTCCCTGCGTTTTTGCACAAGCATATGTAGGTCGCGTGCGCATATGTAAATTACATTCAAACCACACATGAGGTATTACTGCGAATGTTGGAGCAATAATTCTAGCTAGAGACCTCCTCTGTAACTCTAAACAGGTAACCTGTAAAAAAAAATTAAGCGCCGCCTATGGAGATTTTAAAGTACCAAAGTTTGGCGTCATTCGATGAGCATGCGCAATTTTAAAATTGGGCTAACTTTACAGATTTGTTTGTTATTCATGAAATCTCCCAAAAAAACACAATTGAAAAATTGCTGCGCAAATACCGTGTGCCATAAAAAGTTGCAACGACCTCCATTTTATTCCCTAGGGTCTTTAAAAAAACATATATAGACCTCTTTAACACTGGGGCCACATTAGCGCCAAAGTGCCTTTTTGTTTTTCGGCTGCTAGCAGGGTGCTTTTAACCGCAAAGAAAGGGTTTAAAATGCTTCTGAATCACTTTTCAAGCACTTCAAAAGCATTGCCCATTCATTGCAAACTGCCCCAATGATGCTGCTTGCTTTTCTAAACGCCCGGCAAGCGCACCACCTGCGTGTGAAAGCACCCATTGTAATGAATGGGAGGCAGTTTTCAGGCACATTACATGTGCTATTTCTAGCACTAAAATGTTTGAAAACTGCCTCACTGTTAAAGGAGTCCTAATGTTTGGGGGTTCTAAAAAATAATTTTCTAGAAAAATATGATTTTTTACATGTAGGAGTGAAGTGCCAGAATTGGCCCGGATGCTGCCTAAATGCTGGCTCTTCTGTTGTTCAAAGGTAGTACAGATTCTCTCTGTTCCTAGCTTGGACTGGTGCTCTTAAATTTTAGGATGCCCTTCCCCACCAACATCTTGTCTTTTTGGGCAAGATGAACAAGCTGTTAGTCTGAACCAGAAATGGGTTGCACAATTGTTTCTTTAGGAGTTCTCAAGTATTCGATTTTACAAATAATAATATAGCCTCATTTTAAATCCACATCTGTTAACGTCCTAAGAACAATAACAAGTTAGCATTTTTATTACAACAAAGGTCCCCAAATGTCAAAGGCCTCAGCCCTACTGTAATAGCCAACAAAATCTATCAACAATAAATATAACTACTTATTTTTACAGCTTTTGCAATGGATGTATGCTAGATCCCAACTGTGGATTTTGCTACAAGATTAATGGATCACATATTTTCAATTCCTCGTGTATCCCAGTTGACCCAAAAAGTACAGAATATTCTGCATGGGGCAGGTAATATATTTTACTTACTACATAAACCTGATGAATATATGGATTGATATATATATTGTCATCTGCAGTACGAATAATATTCATTCTGAACACTGGTTACGATATGCATTTTTGTTGACTTGGAGCACATTATTTCACTGCAAGCCAAGGATATGTGGGTGAGGCTGTATGAAAATGAAGTCCTGTGCCCCACGGCTGTGAGTGCTGGCCAGGAAGGGAGCTTGTTTATGCTCCAAGCAATGGTAGAGAGTGACTAGGTGTACCAGGAGCCACACATCAAGTCAAGACCCTGCTGTATGATAGTGAATGGCAGTCTCAGTCTGGACCCCCCGCAAGACCGAGCCCCAAGACATTTTACTCCCCCCACCACAGCTTACTCATCCCCATAAGTAAGCTCTGTTGGGGCATAGTGAAACGCATTGGGATGTGGCCTGGTGGTTGTCCAGGCTGGGACTGGCATTTACTTATCATACAGCAGGTCTTGACTTGATGTGCGGCTCCTGGTACACCTAGTCACTCTCTACCATTATTTCACTGCAGTTTTATTATATATATATATATATATATATATATATATATATATATATATATATATATATATTAGTGCTTCATAGTATTTTTATTCACTTTGGTGATACCGACACTTTTAGATTTTTTGTAACACAGGCTTAATGGTTAACGAGCACAGTACTTATTTATAATTATCTCAGTGTTTTGTACCATTTTTGTTAGCAGCTATTTATGTACATTTATATTTTCACTATAGTGCAATTATTAATTTTATTTTACTACTTAGAGTTCAGCTTTAACTGCTTTTCAACTGCAATATGTTTATAAAAGGTGAAGTGCTAGACAGTTACCCAGTGCCCTTTATGAACAGCACTGGATAAAAAATGGGAGGTTGTTTTGCTGGTTAGTGGCTGTGAACTGAGCCATTATGTGATGACTGCATTCAGATTCAGTGGGGTTGATTTACTAAAACTGGAGAGTGCGAAATCTGGTGCACCTGTGCATGGTAGCTAATCACCTTCTAACTTGTTAAATTAAGTTTTGACAGAAAATGGAAGCTGATTGTTTTTTTTTTTACAGCTGCACCAAATTTTGCACTCTCTAGTTTTAGTAAATCAACCCCAGTGTATCGAGGTGATCTGAGCATTTCAGTAAATTTTTATGATTGCTGTGATGACCAATCATTGATCTCAAAAGTAAACATTCTACTGTTTACATTGTTGGCGATTCTAAATGAATGGCCCCGCAGATCACTGCAGAGTGCTTTGTTTTACCATGGCTGTGAAATGCACATAACCGCAGCAAATGGGTCTGAAGCAGGCCTAAATGATAACTATACTTGCAAACAAATAGAGGAATTCCAGGTATGTATCTTTTCATAGCTCCAGCTTGTAACTATGTATGTGCCATACTTGACCTGATGTCCCAGGAAACTGAAAATCGAATTACATTAAGGGGAAAAAGTATTTGATCCCCCCGCAGATTTTGTACGTTTGCCCACTGACAAAGAAATGATCAGTCTATCATTTTAATTGTAGGTTTATTTTAACAGTGAGAGATAGAATAACAACAAAAAAATCCATAAAAACACATTTCAAAAAAGTTATAAATTGATTTACATTTTTATGAGTGAAATCACTATTTGATCCCCTATCAATCAATCACCTTCTATACAGGTAACAAGCTGAGATTAGGAGTGCTCCTAATCTCAGCTTGTTACCTGTATAAAAGACACCTGTCCACAGAAGCAATCAAGCAGATTCCAATCTCTCCACCATGGCCAAAAGAGCTGTCCAAGGATATCAGGGACAAGATTGCAGACAATACACAAGGCAGGAATGAGCTACAAGACCATCGACAAGCAGCTTGGCGTGAGGGTGACGACAGTTGGTGCAATTATTCGCAAATGGAAGAAACACAAAATAACTGTCAATCTCCCTCGGTCTGGGGCTCCATGCTAGATATCATTTCGTGGAGTTTCAATGATCATGAGAATGGTGAGGAATCAGCCCAGAACTACACGGGAGAATCTCATCTCAAGGCAGCTGGGCCTATTGTCACCAAGAAATCAATTGGTAACACACTACCCCATAAAGGACTAAAAACTGGGTGAAAGTGATGTGGTCAGATAAGACGAAAAATCAAGCTCTTTGGCATCAACTCAACTCGCTGTGTTTGGAGGAGTCGGAATCGTGCCTATTACTCCAAAAACACCATCCCCACCGTCAAACGTGGAGGTGGAAACATTATACTTTGGAGGTGTTTCTCTGCTCAGAGGACAGGACAACGTCACCGCATCAAAGGGACAATGAACTGGGCCATGTACCATCAAATCTTAGGTAAGAACCTCCTTCCCTCAGCCAGGGCATTGAAAAATGGGTTGTGGATGGGTATTCCAGAATTAAAATGACCCACAACACTCAGCCAAGGCAATGAGTAGTTCAAGAAGAAGATGCATATTAAGGTCCTAGAGTGGCCAAGCCACTCTCCAGACCTTAATGCCATAGAAGGAGTGGAACCCATGTGGAAGGAGCTGAAGGTTCGCGTTACCAAACGTCAGCCTCAAAACCTTATGACCTGGAGAAGATCTGCAAAGATTGGGACAAAATCCCAAACCTGGTGGCCAACTACAAGATACGTCTGACTTCTGTGATTACCAACGAGGGTTTTGCTACCAAATAGCAAGTCATGTTTTGCAAAGAGGTCAAATACCTATTTCACTGCAAATCAACGTATAACTTTTTTGAAATGTGTTTTTATGAATTTTTTCGTAGTTATTCTGTCTCACTGTAAAATAAACCTACTATTAAAATTATAGACTGATCATTTCTTTATCAGTGGGCAAATGTACAAAATATGCAGGAGATCAAATACTTTTTTCCCTCATTGTAGATACCACTGCTCCAGTGATCATCGCTTGCTTCCGGGACCCGTGCTGAGCAGCTGGCCTAATGAGTTCTAAACGCAGAAGGTTGGATGCTCAGAATGGCCCAAATTAGATTGTGTGAAATTGTCTGTGTCATTGCAAAGCGTTCTATGATTGAATGAGGTGGAGAGATGGGGTGGCAACATAAGCATAGCATGTAAAATAGCACATAACTGTATCACATTCACTGAGTACTTTTTTTTTTGTACATTCTGTCTGTATTATTTTAGTCTAGTGAATTGTTATGGACATTTTATACATGTTTATTAAAGGTGATTGACTCAATACAGATTTATGAATTACACCTAAAGTGAACGAATGATAATGCCGTTGGCAACCCAAGAAAATTATTTGTGACGATGCATTTCTTTCTTTCAGATGTACAAATGAATCCAGATCTACATCCGGTTCATTTTGGGCTTATAATTACTGTCCAACATCATATTCCTGGACTGCACTTATTGGTTTAATTCTCTATTTAATGTTTTTTGCACCTGGTAAGTTTTTATAATGACATCGAATAAACCCACTGAAAAACCATTTACCATGCATCTTACATTACCCACTATGCTGCTGCAGTTTTTACTTCTTGCTTTCCCCTACAAGGGCATTACATGATTTACTTATTATATCTACTGTTCCCTAGTATCAGAAGCAGGGTCAAAGTAAACCATCTCAGCCCTCGTTTAACTTCTACACCCCCTGCATTTCTGACTGCACAAGGCATGATATTGTTTTACCTATGGTGGAGCACATGCATAGCGATTGTATGGTCATTGATGTTTATGTTCTGCAGATTTCCACAACTGTTCGCCTGCATTGCATTGGAATGCCAACCTGGGAATGGATTAGCACAGAAGGGTTGTGGTTTATCTGCAAAGGCCTAAGATCTGGTCTGTGTTACCAGTGAAATAATGAATGTGCTAGATAATACCTAAGACTTGAACAAAGCAACTTTCCCCACTGAAATGACTGATATCAGCAACCCAGGGAATCAGCAATGCCAATCCCCCCCCCCCCCCCCATCATGTGACACTGCTTGGGCTTAGCAACTGGCTACTAGACCACAGTACTGGTTGAAAAGTAGTCTCCAACTATTTTAACAACATTCTTACACCAGAATTCATGTGCTTTAACACTGTGCTGTACATTTTCAGTTCTTAGTGTGACAACAGGAAGTTCCATCCCAGGAATTACTACATGGGGTGCATTCTGTCTTTTCTTCAGTCTAGTCTAGATCAGTGTTTGGCTTTGTTTATTATCAAGGGTGAAGTCTCTGCCTTGGTGGATCTATTACAGAGGCCACTTGCCTCTAACTCCTTGGTGAAGGCCTTTGAGTAGGCTTTTGCTGATATTGTGCCTCCTGTACATACTCCTGTGACTCCATGGCATACCAGCCCCTTCCTGTAAGACCACTCTTGGAAGTCATTGGGGATCTACCCTTGTGTTCCCTTTTGCAAGGTTACCATCCTCTTTGTCCATGGCAGGGACCACGGATGGCAGAGGGTGAGGAGCGGATCTGTGCGCCCATTATATAGCAAAGGATGCTGGAAGGGTGTTAGCTCCCAGAGTTTCCATTAGCCAGGAGACCAGGGACCATTTAGGCTGGGTACCTTCAGATTTCTCCAAAAGGCCCATGAAGCGGAGGTTTTTGCAGCGTTAGTGGTCTTCCAGGTCATCCAGCATGGCTGTGAGGGCCGCCATTTTACGAGTGGCATCCTGCACAGATGCCACTCTGAGCAAGTGTAGGCCCTGTGGCAGGGATCTCTTCATCTGCTGCATCTATGGGAGCCAGTTTAGTACTATCGTGAGAGGGAGAGACACAGCAAGTGCTAGTGATATCCTAATGCCGCGTACACACGGTCGTTTTTTGTGATGAAACAAAACGACGTTTTAAAAAACGTCATTTAAAATGATCGTGTGTGGGCAAAACGTTGTTTTATGTCTTCAAAAAAACGACCAAAAAAAAATTCGAACATGCTTGAATTTTTTATGTCGTTTTTCAGAATGTCGTCTTTTGTTTCACAAAAAATGATCGTGTGTGGGCAAAACGACGTTTTTAAACCCGCGCATGCCCAGAAGCAAGTTATGAGACGGGAGGTTCAATGGAACAGAGTGCCGTCGAAAGTGTCTTACGTAACCGCGCTTTGCAAGAGCATTTTCAGAAAACGATGGTGTGTATGCAACATCGTTTTTTAAAATGAAGTTTGAAAAACGTCGTTTTGTTTCATGAAATAAAACTACGTTTTTTACATCACAAAAAGTGATCATGTGTACGCGGCATCAGGCTGAAGAGCAGAAACGGAGAAAGCTTCAGCTGTGAGATCCAGCGGCAGAGTTATCGGAACTTCGTGGGAGCCGGAGGTATGTTTCTCAGTGAGGTTAGGCCGCTTGTTCTGCCCTATTTTATGATGGCAGCAGTGGGGAGGCAGAGCGGGGGCAGTGGAGCACCATGCGCCAGCCCTGGAGGAGGCAGAGAATGTGCAGGATGACTGGACAGATCGATCAGAAAGGACGAAGCTCAGACTTTAGCATCCTGAAAGGTCTGCTATCAAACCACGCCCCCCCCTCTAGCATCTAATTCTTGAGAAAAATCTGCTGCCCTCTGCCAGAAAGTTGTCAATGGGAAGGTGGTTTACCATCCGACATGGCAATGACCCAAAACATGCAGCAAAAATAACCAAACAGTGATTTAAGGAGAAAAAGGTGAATGTCCTTGCATGGCCTAGTCTAGACTTAAACCACATAAAAAAATCTATGTAATAACTGGAAGAATGCAGTCCAAAAATAGTCACCACCAAATTTAACTGAACTTGAACAGGTCTGCAAAGAAGAGTGGGCACATTTAAGTCTAGATGTGCAACGTAAGTAGAGACATATTCCAACAGACTAAATACTGACACAAAGGGTTGATTCTTTTTCCAACTCAGTGATTCTGATTTTGCATTTTCATTTTTTATTTAATTTTTTTCTGACATGTCAGTGTTATATTTTTCACTTGGATTTTATAAGTTGCACTTTGTAAATATGGCTGGATAAGACAGGCTAGTGAATCTTTTCTATACCCACTGTATTTATTTCTCATACAGTACAGGGCACAGGTCTTCGGTTATTATGAGTAAGTTATATAACCCTCCAGTTGGAGGAGGAAAAAGAGCATTCAAAGACCATCGTTTTGCATGGTTCCTATTCTTTATCAGATTATCTGTAGGCCTGAATAAAAAGGTGGGTTTTTAAACCTTTCTTGAAACTCAAGAGGGGGGGGTAAGGACCTTAGAGACGCTGGAAGGAAATTCCACAGCTCATTACCCTTTGTGACCAGGCGTCTGTTGCCAGTGGATTGTAGTCTGCTAATTGTTGGTTCTGTGAGATGTAAGTTAGCTAAACAGTGATATTGAAAGCACATAGTGAGAGGCCCATTCAGACAGATTGGGCCCAGTTTCCGGTGTGCCCTATACATATAGCACATTGCCTTAAATAATACTCGCTTGGCGATAGGAAGCTGTGACGGACCTCAAGTACCCCTGCTGGGCACATCCGCCAGACCTGTGTCTCCTGTCCTCCAAACGCACCCGCAGCCTGCAGATTCGCCATAACCAGCCCTTAACCCCTCAATCACGAGACAATCCACACATGTTGAGGGTTACACATCCAGAGCTTAACTGTTTATTAAAATCCAAACTATACAGTTTTACACACAGTTAGGGACACTCCCCTTTGCCTTGTCTGAGGGGAGGGGGACAAGGAACAATAAATGGGAACAGAACATTTGGACATTGAAACAGTGTACAGAAACCTAATGAGATTATGGTAAGCAGGCAGCCTAGCTTCTCAATACACACCCCCTGCGGAGAGACGTCTGCAGTCCACTCTCCATTGTCTGTGTCCAGCAACAAGAGGAGGGGGGGTGGGGGGTGTAGGGCTGTAACATTACATTACATCACAATAATGCCAGCTTCAGGTCTCCAGTATATTTCTGGCCCATAGTCTGTCGGTAGGAGGCACGCCCACAATCCTTTCCAAGACATACAGTGACAGTGGGTTCTGTCACAGAAGCCAGTGCAGTTTTTCCAGAACAGGAGTGATGTGGTCTGTTCTAGCGCAACCGGAAACCAGGCACGCAGCTTGATTATGGGTGACTTGCAATTTTCTTTGCCACTTCAGTGGAAGTCCAAGTAAAAAGATGTTTCAGCTATCCAACTGGGAATGCACAAGGCCCTGTACAAGAATTAGCTGGACAATGATGTCAGCGAGCGGGCGCATATAGCAGTTAAAAATGCAGGGGCGATAAAGCCAAGCCCTGCGAAACTCCATAGAGAAGGGGTTCAATTGGCGAGCTGCATGCGTTCATCTGCACTTGATGGGTCCTGTCCGTGAAAAAATAGGTAATCGAGCGGAGGACAGTGCCACTACACTATTACACTATTTCATGCGGACTTCCAAAATGTGATGGTCAATGGTGTCGAAGGCTGTGGAGAGGTCAAGCAGCAGCAAGGCTGCCGTCCCTCCCGCATCTTTTACCCTTGACAGGAGTTCACGCATATCAAGTGTGGAGAGTTCAGTGCCACAGGAATCATGGAACAGGTCGTTACCCTTCGAAGAAGCTTTGCATTTGTTTGAAAGATGACCTGCTCCAGGATCTTCGCCAGAAAGGGAAGAAGAGATATAGGTCTAAAATTGGTGAGCAGGGAAGCGTCAAGTATGCTTCACTATCCTTGTAATTTCTGGGGCCAACATATCTGCATTGGAAAGGGAAAGGACACATAAAAGAGGAGATGAATTGGCTGCTAGCCCCAAAATTGCATGAAAGAGAAGGGTTCCCCAGTTGGGCTTGTAGGCAGCAATATAAAAATTGAAGTAAATGTTGAATGTTTAAGACAGTATTTATTACCGAGAATTCTCGGATACCCAAATGAGTCAATAAAATTATTATAAAACAATTGTATCGTAAAAAGTCACATTCCTGGATACAATAGACATAAATAATGGTGCATATCATAATTTCATATTAATGTTCAATGTTGAGCTCCGACGCGTTTCGACCAATTGGGTCTCTTCAGGGGGAAAGGTTTCTAGGAAATATTAATATAAAGATTCAAAATGGATGAAGGGACACATGTCAGCATACATCACATTGAAATGTCATAGTAGTATAGTTACCACTGAAACAGGAAATCAATATTATATGAAGCCGCTGGATGATCCGGAGGGGCCTAGGCTGCCCCCGCCCACCCAATGGCGGAAGGCCCACCCAGGAGAACATGCAAGGAGCCACATTATGGACGATGAAGGAGGAGGAGTCTGCGAAGAAACACCCATAATACCTGCGGTTAGTAGGGAAAATGTATTTGTGGGTTAGTTGAAAGGATAGCTGCTAAGGTGACAGCTAGATGTATATAAGTGGGTATAATGAGGTAATAAAGTAGTAAGAGGGCTAAGGCAAGTACCAATTGCCAACATATGTGATGAGAGTCAGGGCAGCCTTGAAAGTCCAATGAAATGAATAGTTAATTGGGGAATATAAATTAGATAAAGTAATGCTGTAATATTACTATGTGAGTGAAAGTGAATAAATAAAGTAGGTAATTGCCAATTTAAGACAATTCAATAGTGTCAAACAAAAGTAGAAGTGTAGAGATAAATAATAATGGAAATGCATGATTTAACCCCCAATAGAGAGGGGAGTGATCTAAGTGAGTATAGTAGCAAGTAAGATAATATTAAAATACATAAGTGGTGACATAATTACCTGATGCGGTGAAAGGTTTGTAGTTAGATATAATATGGATATGGAAACCTGACTGCAGTTATGCACTAGGAAAGGACAAGGTGCCAAAATTAGAGACAGGGACGTGGTAGCATTCAACCTGCCCTAAGTGGAATCTGGTAAGGATTCCCTGATAGCTGCTCATTAAATAGGCCCAGTGGGTGTGGTGATCAGATGATCACACGCAGGTTAAAAGCAAAAAAGACCGCGCTATAAAACCCCTCCCCCCGAACCAGCAGGCTGCAGCAAGCCTGTGATAAACAAAATAGACAATAGAACATAAAAAGCCGTGCCAAATAAATGATCATCAATTTTATTGAAACAGTATCAGTAATATTATAACATTGAAACAATATTAGCCACTAAAGTCCATTAAAGTCCATAGTGTTTTTGGAAATTGATTGCCAAAGGAGATCCTCTGTTCTGTGTCACCAAGTGAAAAACACTCCAAAGGTGCACCCACCACCAAGTGAATGAGCAGTTTACCAGAGTCCAACGTAAACCAGCGTCTGACTATAGCCCAGTCAACGGCCTTTGGTATCCCTGTGGTTCCTAGGATCTTCAGAATTGGTTTGAACGGGACGGGAAACCTCTTAAACTCAGAGTAAAGAAAGAGGCGCACATAGCATAACTCCGTTGACGAAAATTTTAATAAGATAATAAAAATGTACTTACACAGCACACGATATAAACAAGCATAAAAACAAATGTTGCCGGCCGGCATGTAGGAGCCCTCCTCCTCAACGTGGTGACGTCACTGCGTCGCCTCCCATACGCGTTTCGTCACTAGAAGGACGTTCTCAATGGGAGAACGTCCTTCTAGTGACGAAACGCATATGGGAGGCGACGTGTAAGTACATTTTTATTATCTTATTAAAATTTTCGTCAACGGAGTTATGCTATGTGCGCCTCTTTCTTTACTCTGAGTTTAAGAGGTTTCCCGTCCTAGGAACCACAGGGATACCAAAGGCCGTTGACTGGGCTATAGTCAGACGCTGGTTTACGTTTGACTCTGGTAAGCTGCTCATTCACTTGGTGGTGGGTGCACCTTTGGAGTGTTTTTCACTTGGTGACACAGAACAGAGGATCTCCTTTGGGAATCAATTTCCAAAAACACTATGGACTTTAATGGACTTTAGTGGCTAATATTGTTTCAATGTTATAATATTACTGATACTGTTTCAATAATATTGATGATCATTTATTTGGCGCGGCTTTTTATGTTCTATCACACGCAGGTTAACTGCCTCCAATCCCCCAAATTGGAAAGCGTCCCGGCCGCCATAATGGCGGCCCATGTGTGGCTCCCTCGGCTTTCCAGAGAGGCTGGGCAGCCCCGACAATTGTCGTCCCCTCCGTCCCAGCCGCGAGATGTCATGACGCAGCGCGCACGCCCGAAAATCGCGCATGTGCACTGCGCCAAAGCCGCAACGGGATGGATTCAAGGGACGCCGCCGGCTGGGTGAAGCTCGCACGGGCGTCCGGGGGCCACCCTCCAGCACTCGGCGAGCGGTGAGAGGGGGGACAGGAGGCAACATCTCCACCCAGTCGGGAAGCAATCAAAGGCACGGCCCCACCGCCAGAGGACCGGACAGGCTCAGCCATGCCCCGCCGGAGATAAAAACGGCCACAATAGATAACATAGAAACATGTGTGACAATAAACCTAAGTATTGCAAAACTCAAAAAAAGAGTAGTAAATGTTGTACAAACATATTATATATAGATAGTGTTTACACATCGACTGTGTGTATGTTAGGAATAAGTTCACCTGCTGGTGGCACTATCCTGCTCTGCGCTGTTTGCTGCAGTTCCAGTGTCCACCAGCAGGTGTCTCCCAAATACCAGCAGGACCTGATCAGCCACACCTGGCTCCAGCTGCCAGGATATTTAAGGCTACTCCTCCCTTCCCCTAGTGCGTCAAGATTCTGGTCCCTTCCTGCTACCAGCTTGTGCCTGCCAACCTGCCCACCTGTCCTTGTCCTGATCCTTCTTGCCTTGTTCCATGCTCTTGTCCCCAGCCGTGTCCTTTTCCTTGCATCCCTGTTGCCTTTTCCCTTGTTGTAGGTATTGTAGATATTGTATATAGTTAGCTATTAGGTTTATTAGTTATTCTTGTTTGCTGGAGTGGTTTATGTTTTCATTGGTTGCTGTGTATGTTTGTTGGTGTATTCTCACTGTAAATAAATATCACTTAATATACATATATATATCCTTTGTTTGGTCTCAGTTTCCTTGTGTAGCTACGTGTCTGGTCACCTTAGCCGCTGATCCTGACATAATCTTGACGCCCACTAACGACCAGATCTGCTACACTTGGGGACTGAGAGCCAGTTGATTTTTTCCTTTCACAATGTTGAGAGTGCAGGTTATTTGCCGTGTGCAACTTGCATTAGGGGATAAGGATTTGTGTCATTCATTGTGGCAGGATCTAACTGAGGAGGAGCTGCTTGGAAGCATTCTGACTGCACATGCCTTAGCCGTGGAGGGAAGATTTTCATTTGGTCAAGTACAACCTTTCATTCAGGTCTGTTCTGAGCTACTATTTCAGGTTACCTCTCAGGGCCATGATGTTTTCACTCCTCCATTTACTTTGTACCAGGCTGAATTTTTGGGATGGTTGCTGAAAAATTGTGCAGGTTCGTTTCTCCAGCAGTATGCAGCCTATTCACAACAGGTGGTGTTGGAATGTATTGCCTCTGTGCACTGTTTAATTGAGCAAGGGAGAGACAGACTGACTTTAGTTCAACCTCTGCTACAAGCTTGGTCAGAGATCATATCCCCAGTGCTAGATGAGTCACATAAGTACCCTGACACACTTCCCCTGTATGCAATCAATTGAAAGCTCCCCCTGCAGTGCCGTTACCCATGGCAACATCTCAGGCCTCTTCCTGTATTTCTGATACTCTTCCCTCTATCCCCCCTAGTGCTGTTACTACCTTCCCACCATCAGCAGTACCGTCTGGTCAGCACAAGGCAACCACATGCAGTAATCCAATATCTAAGCCTAAGAAAAAGAAACAAAGTTCATCCCCTGCTCTTATATCTGTGCCACTATCCATGTTGCCTGTTGATTCTGTTCCCACTGATCCGGTGTCTGATGCTATCCAGTCATCCTCCATGCTGACGCGATCCAGTCCTCCTCCATGTTGCCGCCTGCTGATGCGATCCAGTCCTCCTCCATGCTGCCGCCTGCTGATGCGATCCAGTCCTCCTCCATGCTGCCGCCTGCTGATGCGATCCAGTCCTCCTCCATGCTGCCTCCGCCTGCTGATGCGATCCAGTCCTCCTCCATGCTGCGATCCAGTCCTCCTCCATGCTGCCGCCTGCTGACGCGATCCAGTCCTCCTCCATGTTGATGCCTGCTGACGTGATCCAGTCCTCCTCCATGTTGCCGCCTGCTGACGTGATCCAGTCCTCCTCCATGTTGCCGCCTGCTGATGCGATCCAGTCCTCCTCCATGTTGCCGCCTGCTTGACGTGATCCAGTCCTCCTCCATGTTGCCGCCTGCTGACGTGATCCAGTCCTCCTCCATGTTGCCGCCTGCTGACGATGCGATCCAGTCCTCCTCCATGTTGCCGCTGTTGCAAAGTCTGCTGACGGGTGATCTGCAATCGTTGCCAAGCTTGCTATCCAGTCCTCCTCCATGTTGCCGCCTGCTGATGCGATCCAGGCCTCCTCCATGTTGCTGCTTGACGATGCGATCCATGCTTTCTCCATGCTGCCGTCTGTTGCAAAGTCTGCTGCGGGTGATCTGCAATCTGTTGCCAAGCTTGCCACAGCGGGTTCCTGGACTGCCGCTGACCAGCTTGACTATGCTGGTTCCCGGGCTGCTGCCCAGTCTGATGTGCCCGCTGCCCAGCCTGTTGATCTGGTATCTTCCGCCCCTCTGGACTATGCTGATTCTGGGCTGCTGCCGCCCCTCTGGACTATGCTGATTCCGGGGCTGCCGCCCCTCTGGACTATGCTGATTCTGGGCTGCCGCCCCTCTGGACTATGCTGATTCCGGGCTGCCGCCCCTCTGGACTATGCTGATTCCGGGGCTGCCGCCCCTCTGGACTATGCTGATTCCGGGACTGCCGCCCCTCTGGACTATGCTGATTCCGGGGCTGCCGCCCCTCTGGACTATGCGGATTCCGGGGCTGCCGCCCCTCTGGACTATGCGGATTCCAGGGCTGCCGCCCCTCTGGACTATGCTGATTCCGGGGCTCCCGCCCCTCTGGACTATGCTGATTCCGGGGCTCCCGCCCCTCTGGACTGTGCTGATTCCGGGGCTGCCGCCCCTCTGGACTATGCTGATTCCGGGGCTTCCGCCCCTCTGGACTATGCCGAACCTCTATTTGCTGTCAAACTGGTTACTGATTGGGTTAAACACCAACCTAATGATGTGTCTGAGGCTTTTAAAAATCCAGTGTTATGTGGCCTAAATGTGTTGTCTGGGTGGGTCAAGATCCCTTTATTTGCTCCTCCCGAGTTCTTTTAGCAGCCAGAGGATCCTATTGTGCCAAGGCCAGATGGTCCAGATCTCCCATCTAAACTTGAGAGCCAAATCTGCTGTTACAGCCCCGGTAGTAGAGGTCCCATGGTAAAGGACAGTGTTCCATTTGAGCCTTGTCCTGACCCAGGGGTCATCTCTGCGATCCCTGCTGCATTTGGGGACCCGGGTGGGGTAACCTATGCGCTAGGTAGAACCGAGGGACCGGTACAGTGCAGATTGGCCTCTAGTAACAGAGAGAGAAAAGGTCCAGTTGTGAAGGAATGCCCTGACATCGGGGTACCTGCACAGACCAGGAACTCTGGCATTGGCGGTGTCGGGTTTCCTTTGGTGTCACAGCATTGGAACACAGGTTGCTTTTAAGAATATACCTTTGGTGTTGCGCCTCCTTAGGGGTCTGACCAGCAGAGAACCCAGACAGTTTTGGGACCCCGGCGGCGGGGTTCTCACCAGGCCTCCAGACACTGGAGTGCTCAGTCAGCTTGCAGATCCTGGTGGTGGGGCCCCATGGAGCGTCCAGAGGCCGCTCCTTAAGGTGGGGAATATGTTAGGAATAAGTTCACCTGCTGGTGGCACTATCCTGCTCTGCGCTGTTTGCTGCAGTTCCAGTGTCCACCAGCAGGTGTCTCCCAAATACCAGCAGGACCTGATCAGCCACACCTGGCTCCAGCTGCCAGGATATTTAAGGCTACTCATCCCTTCCCCCAGTGCATCAAGATTCTGGTCCCTTCCAGCTTGTGCCTGCCAACCTGCCCACCTGTCCTTGTCCTGATCCTTCTTGCCTTGTTCCATGCTCTTGTCCCCAGCCGTGCTCCTTTTCCTTGCATCCCTGTTGCCTTTTGACATGGTTTTCACTAAAAAAATCTTTGCTTTTTATTTAATTTTGTATTTATTTTTTTATCATGTGCTCATCTTGAATTGTCTAAGCTTGAGGCAGGTTTAATGTACATTTGATAAATGGTTGTCTTGCCATGCTTTACAGGACTACTGGTTTTGTATTGTATGTGATAATGTTAGAGAGCTGTGACCAATGCAGTGGCTTCAAGGGGCTGGTTGCAATGAGTGGAGGAAACCTAAAAAAGATTTGGTAAAGTGTTTCTAACTATTTCCCCACTAACCAAATGAGCATTTAACCCATGCATTTTTTACAGAAGCCAGGTGCGGGGCCTTAACAGCACCTTGCAAACATTTTATCTCTCAGATGATTTCTTATACAATAATAAAAAAAGAGTTCTATATATAAACACAATTTAATAATTTAGCTAATTAATTCTATGACCTCTACATCTTAAAAGCACAAACTTGTAAGTATGCCTAAATCCAACCACCTCAACCAAATATTCTATGGCACCTATTCCTGGAATGTCAAATCATTCAAGGTAATCCTATCAGAAAGGTGTAACCATCAGCTCTTATTTACCTAAATTGATAATGATTATTCAGCTCAGCTGTGGTGTCACTTTTATCCTCTGGAGATTGCATGTATCCACATGAAGTTTATGAGTCCACAGCATATGTACAGCACAAAGGGAAAAACCTGATCTGAGGGTAAAACTGTAATTTTTAACAAAAATTATGTGAAACAGTTTTATTTACAGTGTTCCACACAACTAAATGGTTTTGCAAGAGTTTAATTACAATTTAAAAGTATAGGGCCCCATTTACATTTGGGCAGTGAGTTAATATGCACTATATCATTTGTTGATGTACATTGCATTAAGGCTGCCTATTGAAATCAATTGGTTGGCAATGCATCAAAGACATTAAAAAAATTGGATCTGCAACAAACTTTAAAAGCAACACACCCTTAGCATACTATGAGTCAATTGCCTCCTTTAAAGTCCCATATTCCTTTCTTACGCCCTTAGCATACTATGGTACATTTCCATATGCTGTAGCATTCTACATCTGCATTGCCTTGGTGCATTGGGGTACTATTCAAAATTAATGGCACCGCAATGCATCAGTGCATTCAACATGTGTTGCCACACATTGTGGGAAGGTGCTCAACTGCTCATTCAAGCAAGATATACATGTAAATTGTCCCTTACAGATATCACCATTGTAAATCAAACTATTCAGACATTTAATATGGTGGTACATTATTATCATTGCATTTCATAGCACTTTTTACACATTTTTTGTCTTGGAGCAAGTTAAAGCGGAGCTCCACCCTAATTTTAACATTACCTTAATATTACTGCCGATATTAAAAAAAGCTTAAAATTTATGTTTTTATTTTTAATATGTGTACAGTACCTTTACATTCATGAGCCTTCCGGTGAGCACAACTGCAGGTATTCTTCGGGCATGAGGTCACTTCCCAGACCACGCAGTGTGCTCTGGGGGCGTCTCTCATAGCTCAGAGTGTGAAGTGCGGAGCTGTGAGAGCAAATATTGCGCGATTTGTGAACCAGGAAGTGACGCGTGACGCGAGTCCGATCTATCAAAGTGACTTGTCTTGTTAGATGAGCCTGTGTTTACATCACGTTGTGATGGCAAAACAGACGCTGACGCCGCGGCTCCCCCCAGCATCACCGCAACAAGGAAGTGCCCACAGTTAAAATGGCAACTGCACGAACAGCGGAATATAACTAAAAATTTCAGGCAGAATGACAGAGGAACAGACATAGGACACCAAAAACGTGAGTTTATATAAGCAGCGCTATTAACTATTTAACTGGCCCTAAAAAAAAAAAACATTTTTGCGTGGGAGATCCGCTTTAACCCTCCACTTATGTTAGGTTTCTGTTACTATCCATGATGTTTATTTATTTATTTATTTATAAAAATGCTTTTTGGGAGCGCAGTCATTACCCGAAGGCCTCGATGCGCTCATAAAACCACAGATACATGTAAAAACACATCATACAATATAATAATCACTTAAAAATCACATGATAACATCAACAGCTAAAACTGATAAAACTGCTAATATCTAACCCTAATTAAGACCATACGCCTGAGAAAAAAAAAACGTTTTTAAAAACTTCCTGAACTTTAACAAATCCTTCTCCCGTCTTAAATGTAAAGGTAGAGAGTTCCAGAATAATGATCCTCGTACATCCAGAGTCCTCCCTCCACATTTAGTTTTCCTAAATTTAGGGACCGTCAAATTACCCTGATCAGCAGATCTTAACGATCTGCTGGCACGTAACAGGTAAAAAAAATTTGCAGATACCATGGGCCCACTTTGAACGAGACCCGTTCAGCAACAGGTAACCAATGCAAGGCTTTTAGAAATGGTGTGATATGGTCCCGACGGCCCACTCCCGTTGCTAAACTAGCTGCCGCATTTTGGATCAACTGAAGCTTATGCAGAAGGGCTTTTGAGCACCCCATATATAACGCATTACAGTAGTCCAACCGACTGCCAATGAAAGCATTAATCACGTGGACTCTGTCTACCTCATCAATAAAATCCAATGTAGAACGCAGGAGTTTCAGATGGTAATAGCACCCGCTTACCACCTGGTTTACCTGCGCCTCCAAAGACAGTTTGGAATCTAAAATGAATCCCAAATCCCGGACCTTAGTGCCCGGGACCGGGTAAGGCTTAAAGGAAACCGGCCAAGATGGAAAATCCGTCGAACTGGCTTTACTCTGAGTACTAATGATGATACATTCCGTTTTTGAGCCATTAAGTTTTAAATAATTTGATCCCATCCAGGACTGTATTTCCTCCAGACAGGCTGACAAATCCACCTGAACTTCCTTATTTTTTGGCAACTTAAAATAGATCTGCGTATCGTCTGCATAGATGTGAAAGCTGACGGTATGGTGCCGAATAATATAGAGCAACGGCCTTATGTAGATATTAAATAATATCGGCGATAACGCCGAGCCCTGAGGAACCCCGCAAGACAAGGAACTATTAGATGAATAATACGTTCCTAGTCTTACCCTCTGGGCCCTATTCTGCAGGAATGAGGCCATCCATGTCAATGCCATGTCCTCAAGCCCGGCCACAGACACCAGCCTTTCCAGAAGTCTGGCATGATCTATAGTATCGAATGCGGCCGACAGATCAAGCAGTATTAACGCTGACGCCTCATCGTTGTCCATAGCCCATAGGCAGTCGTCCTTAACCTTAATGAGAGCAGTCTCTGTGCTTCTACCAGGACGGAATCCCGACTGATATTCATCAAAAATGTTATTTGATTCCAAATGCGGCTGAAATTGCCACACAGCAGCCCTCTCCATTATTTTAGCTAAAAAAGGCAGCGTCGAAATTGGCTGATTATTACTTAAATCTGACCGTGTCACGTTAGCCTTCTTCAATAGGGGAATTATAACTGCCTGCTTCAAAATACTTGGCACTGTTCCAATAGCAAAAGACATATTAATAATGTCTGCTATAAACGGTGCCAAGGTAACCGCAGAGTCCTTCACCAACTGCGCAATGCATTGATCAAGCGCTGAAGACGAAGCTCTGAGCGACTTAATAATCTTCAGTATCTCTGCGTTAGTTACCGCTGAAAAACGTGTAAAACGTATCCCTTTGTATACAGGAGAACTTTCTGTATAACAGGAATCAGGTATATTATTTCGTATATCAAGAATTTTTTTCTTAAAATATTCTGCTAAATTCTCACTTAGTTCTGGAGAGAATTCCTCCTTGATATCTAAACAACTTGGGTTTGCAAGAGTATTGGCAACTTTAAATAATTCTGCGGCCTTATTTTCCGCCAACCTAATTTTCTCTGTTAGATATATTTTGTTGGCTTTTTAACGGGTCGGTTTTGACCCGTGTCTTAAATCAGCCATAAAATACCCTCTGAACAATTATTTATCATCCAATTTGTTTCTTACCTCTTGGTTACCTTGTTAGGCTTCTTTATCCTTGAAAATATTTTTGGTGTGACCCCCTTAGACCTTTCTTTTGATAGCATACCTCTCATTTTCAAATTTAAAAATGGTAAAATAAAGTCAGCAACTCTGAAATGTTAATGGTCCTATGTTTCTTTACTTTATTTAGAGAAGCAGACAAGCAGGCAAAGAGATAGGCCCCTCCCTAACTACAGCTCACAGGGTTGAGAGGTGATTGGCTGTCAGTGTTACTAAGCAGAGAGAGTGTTTATGATTTCAGTTTTGGCACTTATTAGTGTCCTAAAATCCTATATTATAACTGGGTCAGAATTGACCCTAACACCATAAACGTCTTAATTTTCACCACAGTATTTTATAATTTAGTTAAAAGGATTATTTTTCTATTACGTTGTTTAAATAGAGGTTCCTGACAAAGTAAAACAAGCTTGATGCAATAAACAAATTTATGTGATACTTATAGACATTCAGAACCTGAAAACGTGTCGGTTCTGACACTAACACAAGAGGAGGGTTAAATGCTCATCCAAGTTAAAATTTTTAGTGACCACAAGAGGGAGTCATTTACTTTTTCATGCAATGTACAAAAGCTCCAGTGGAAGTATCAGAGAATGAATGAATGAATGAATGAATGAATGAAGAACTTGTATAGCGCAGCACATGCGAAATAAATCGCCTCTGGGCGCTTGTTGTTCCTTTCTCCTTTGAGATCAAAGAGATGAGTCTTGATCTTTCTCCTGAAGACAAGTAGTTCTCCTCCAGTCGAATGCTGGCTGGTAAGGCGTTCCATAGTCTGGGACCTTGGACAGCGAATCTCCTGTCTCCTTTGGACTTGTATCTGGCTTTCGGTATCTGAAGCCGATTTTGGTTATTGGATCGTAGAATACGATTGGGATTGTAAATTTTTAATTTTTCGCATAGATAATGGGGAGCATTCCCATGGATACATCTATGCGTTAGACAGAGTGCTTTAAAGGTGATTCTGTCTTTGACTGGTAGCCAGTGAAGGGATCTCAACGAGGGTGAGATTGATTCCCAGGGTTTTTTCCCAGTCACAAGTCTGGCGGCCGTATTTTGTACGACTTGAAGACGAGCGATTTGGTACTTGGGAAGTCCGAGGTAAAGGGCATTTGCATAGTCCAATCTGGAGTTTACAATCGCTCCCACCACGACCGCTATGTCTTTCTTGGGAATAAAAGGCGTGAGTCTGCGTAGTAGGCGCAGCAGATAGTGAGATCCGCTGACTACTGCCCCTATTTGTGCGTTCATTGTCATGTCGGAGTCAAAGATTACCCCCAGACTTTTGACTTTGGCGCTAGGGGTGATGACTTTGCCCAGAATGGGCGGGGGGATCCAGGTTGTTATCGATTGATTGCTACGCTTGGCGTGAAACAGAAGAAGTTCTGTTTTTGCTCCGTTGAGTTGAGATAACTCTTAGTCATCCAATCCTCTATCAAAGAGAGGCATGTCTCTAGATTGAGGTGGTGATCCTTTTTATTGCAAATGCGGAAGTACAGTTGCGTGTCGTCTGCATATGAGTGATATAGCAGTTTTTGGCTGCTGATGATTTCAAAAAGAGGACGCACATAGATGTTGAATAACATCGGCGACAGGGGAGATCCTTGAGGGAGCCCGCACGATAATGTGCGTTGTTTAGAAGTGAAGGGTCCTAGCTTCACTATTTGCGATCGGTTTTCCACAAAAGAGGAGAACCAGGATAGATCGCTTTCTGCGACTTTGGCTATTTTAGCCAGCCGAGTCAATAACAGCTTGTGATCAACTGTATCAAAGGCTGCGCTTAGGTCCAGCAGAACCAGCAGAGAAGATTCTCCTTCGTCTGCGGCCTCAAGAACGTCGTCCCATATCTTAAGCAATGCTGTTTCCGTCCCGTGTCCGGGACGGAATCCCGATTGCAATGGGTCGAGTAAGTTGTGGGTATCTAGATGCTGTTGCAGCTGCAGTACCACTGCCTTCTCCATTACCTTGGAGAGAACATTTAGGCCTGTTATGGGGCGCCAGTTAAGTGGATCCTTAGGATCCAGGGTGGCTTTCTTCAAGATGGGTTGAATGAAGCCCTCCTTCAGCTGGGAGGGCATTTTGCCCTCCCTGAAGGATTGGTTAATAAGCTGCGTGACAGGAGGTGCCAGGATGTCGGCGCATTCCTTCAGCAGTTTGGTGGGGATAATATCATTTGGCGCAGTGCTGTTGCGCAGAGTGCCGATGATATTTTTAGTGGTCTGAATGGAGATGGGTTCCAGCGTGAACTCACCAAACTGTGGTGAATTGCTGCCGGTGCTGTGTAAATGACTACGGGGGGGGCTGGGAGAGCAATTGTTCTGCTGAATGCTTTGCCGGATTGCCTCAATTTTGTTAATGAAGCAATCCGACAACTCATCGCAAAATTCTTGTGTATCCAAGTTGGGGGCTTCAAGACATTCTGGATTCATGGTCTGAGTGACCAACTTGAAGAGTTCGCGGGGGCGATTTAGGGCACCGTTGATAGCCTCAGAAAAATAGTTTTTCTTGGCTTCGAAGATTTGCTTGTAGTATTTTCTGGTTATTGCCTTGTAAATCGCGAGGTTCTCATCTGAAGGGTTTCTTTTCCAGGCTGCTTCTGCCCTTCTACGCTCTTGCTTCAGTAACGCCAGCTGGTTGTTGAACCAGCCGGCGTTGTTTTTCCTGATCTGGGTCTTTCGTTTCGGCGCTATCAAGTCAGCTGACTGCAATAGTGCTGTATTTATGGCCTCTAGTGTTTCTTCCGCTGTTTGGTGCGGCTGAATTGTGTTTATTTTTCCCCTAACGTGGCTTTGAAGAGTTCCGAATGGAGCTTCTTCTGACATCTGGTCCAGTGTGTTGTCACTGGATTTGATGTTTTTGTTAAGGGGGGGAATTCGGCAATAATGAATTTGATTGCATGGTGATCTGTCCATGGCAATGGTTCATTTTCCAAGATTTTTATTTCCAGATCTTGTCTGAAAATAAGATCGAGCGTATGACCTGAAGCATGTGTGGGCCCACATACTAGTTGCTGAAGCCCTAATCCTTCCAGGTGGTCGATGCAGGCATCGGCAATGGGGTCTTGCGGGGAGTTGGCCCAGAGGTTGAAGTCCCCGAGCATCAAAAGGTGTTTGCTATTCAGGGTATAAGTGGAGACAAAGTCCGTCAAAGATGGAGCAGCTGCGACTTGGGGGCCGGGTGGCCTATAGCAAAGTAGAATCCGGACGGTCTCCTGGCCGTTTACTTGCAGTTGAAGAGTAAGGGTTTCCATGAATGGAAGCGGGTTTTGGAGGCTTGGTTTTGTGATCGCAAGACGCGTCTTATGGATCACCGCCAGTCCTCCACCTCTTTGCCCTATTCTGTTTTCCGTTATAATACGGTAGTTTTCTGGCACCAATTCTCCTAGAATGGTGTTACAGTCAGCTGTGAGCCAGCTCTCTGTAATGAAGAGGCAGTCTAGGTCGTGTAGTAGAATGAAATCATGGATTTCAAGTCGGTGTTTTACCGCCGATCTTGTGTTGATCAGAGCACATGCAATGCGCTTAGGTTGGGGTAAACGGCTAAAATTTTTGACGGTCGATCGTCGATCGATCCTCAAAAGGTGCTCAATTCTTAGGGTCTTTTTGGTGATGGCTGGCAGCATTGCGGCGAAACGCCTCAAATTCCAAATGGTTTTGCGGAGTACCGCCGATCAGCCATGGTCGCCATTCACCGGGGGAAAAGTCGTTCCTTTTGGTGGCGCGATGAAGAGAGGATTCAATGAATCCTCCCGGCTTGGTCCAGAGGAAGGCAAAAAACCCCTAGCCGTGCTATGCCAATTTGCCTTTGGTAGGGGAAAAAATTCCTTCCTGATCCCTGAAAGGCGATCGGGCAAGCCCTGGATCAAGTGCTGTTTAAGTTGTGACAGGGGGGGTGGGGGGGGAAGCTGACACTGCTGACACTGCTGGGTGTACCAAGATGGCGCCGACCAGGAGCAGGGCATGGGACCCAGGCTGGTATGTAGCCAGCTGGGTGGATTAGTGAGCCAGGGGGGGGGGGCTGGTTGTTGAGGCCAGGGGTGGATGAGTACCCACAGTGGTTGGGGGTGAGCTCCTGGGGGCTACAACCAAAGATTTGGCCGAAAATGCGGCATTACTGTATATATAAATGAAACAATACTATAATTTCCGATCGTTGTTATTTTTATATAACAAAAATATCTGAAGGTCATCTCTCATCAGGACCTGCACATTCTGGATACAAGATATAGTAAACTGTATTTTGTTTTAAATTGCAATAGATTTTAAGAAATTCTGCCCATGGTTGGCAAATAAAACTTTTTCTATTTTCTTGTGGTATTTATATTTTTTGTTCATACTCCACCGAGGCACAACCAAAGTCCCACTCCACTCTCCTTTTTTTGAATTTTGAATCATACATTTCAGCGATGGTGTCTCTGTGGTAGTATAATTGTTTTGCGTCTACCCCACCCATACATAATATCCAAAGGTCTCTGCTTTGTAAAAGTTCTAAATCTCAACCGAGAATTTACAGATTTACCACTTCTACCAACAGACTTATTTTGACTGTTTCCACCTGTTTTCTTGCTATTCAGAAAACAAGATACGCCGGAATTCTTCTAAGATATGAGCGGCGTAATTCGCTTACACTGTCGTATCTTAGTTGCATATTTACGCTGGCCGCTAGGTGCCGCTTACGGCGGTTTAAGCGTAAAATATGCAAATTAGCTATTTACGGCGATTCTCGAATGTACTTGCGGCGGCGTTGTCAAAAATTTTACGTTGTTTGCTTAAGCGTTAGAGTGGCGTAAGGTTACCCCTGCTATAGGAGGCGTAGCCAATGTTAAGTATGGACGTCGGGACAGCGTCGAATTGAACGTCGGTTACGCCGTTTGCGTAAATTGTTCGGGAATGGGGCTTGACGTTAGTTACGTTCACGTTGTTTACATTGAGAAAAAGCGACGTGATTTTGCGCATGCGCACTGGGAACGTCCCGGACGACGACGCATGCTGCCATAAATAAGGGCGCAAGTTCTTTCTGAATAAAGAACTTGCGCAAATATTTACAGCGGCGTAACGTATACGCCAGCAGGAAGATCTGCGGATCTTTCTGAATCTGGCCCTAAATGTGTAACATCCACTTTCATGACATCAAGAGGAAAAGTCACCCTTTAGACACCTCTGATGGCATTACATATTTTATTATATAACCCTTGATCAGTTTTTTAATGTGCATGTCTGGGCAAAATTAAAAACAAAAAATATTCAGTAAATCTCGCATATACATTTACAAGTTCTCACCTTTTGTCTCTATACAAATACCACAAAATCATTTTTGTGGTGATAAAAAAAAAGGAAACGCCAATAAATAAGAAACAAATTGACTTTAGCACAAAAAATACATTCACTTATAAATGTATGTAATATAGGGCCTTTATTTTATCTTTAAAAAACAATTAAAGTGCATTCATAAAAAAGATTTTTATATCACTTCTGCGCTATCTACTGTATAACAGCACACCTATAGGTGATAACAATAACTACAAATAATATTTTGTGCAGGTTACTGCAAACAACATAAAATATATTCTCACAATATTACCAGTGAATAAATACATTAATGAATAAATGATGCTGTGCTACCTCATTATCTAAAAAATAAATAACTATAAATGGTGACAAACAATCCATACATCATCAATAAATAATTCAAACTAATGTAATTTCAAAATATCTCAGTGAAAATATTTTTCTCATCACCAAATGTCACAATATTCACTCCTTGGACGTAAAATTCCCCACGCGATTCCTTCAATGCATTTAAAAAAATTATACTTTGCTATAATTGCACTTCTGATGGCCACAAAACTATATACATTTGTGGCAACTATAGTCCTGGTCAGTGGCAGCCCGCCCATAGACGGCGCAGGGGCGCCGCCCCCCAATAATAATGAATGTAAAAAATAAAATAAAAGATACTAGCCCTTTAAGTGACTGTGGGACGCCGGAAACACATGTGTATGGGAAGCATGATGTGCTGCAATCACTGAAAAAAATAAAAAATAAAATAAAGAAAAAATAATGGCCCTTTAAGTGTGTGCAGGGTACCGGACATTGCAAACAAGAAGCTCTTTTGGCTTCTTTTGGAAAGTCCTCAAGGTGCAGAGCTCTGTGCCCAGAACACTCCCTCTATAGCATTGTCCCCTGCTGTGGATAGTAATTGGTGGGTTCTGTGCCTTCACTTCTAGTTTCTCTGACTCATCCCGGCCAGTCCGAAGGTGGATGACAGGCGACTTGCTGTGAGACCTCTGAATACAAGGGGGTGAGGGGAGACATCTGATGTAAAGGGGGGGGGCTCTGATATGGACATCTGATGTGAAGGAGGACTCTGATGGGGACATCTAATGTAAAGGGGGACTCTGATGGTGACATCTGATGTAACGGAGGTCTCTGATGGGGACATCTGATGTAAAGGAGGACTTTGATGGTGACATATAATGTTAAGGGGGACTCTGATGAGGACATTGGGTTTAAAGGAGGACTCTGATGGTGACATCTGATGTAACAGAGAACTCTGATGGGGACATCTCATGTAACGGGGGGCTCTAATGGGGACATCTAATGTAAAGGGGACACTGATGGGGACATCTGATGTGAAATGGGGGCTCTAAAGAGGACACCTTATGTTAAGTGGTTTTATTTTACATGAAATGTGGTGTGGATGTGGTTAGTTTACTGTGACGGGCACAGTGAGACTGCATTTGATGGGCATAGTATCTGGCAGTAATGATACATAATCACCTGATAAATGACTATTTACAGCTCTGCATTACTAACAGTTTAATTTTTCAGTTTGTTTACGCCCCCCCAAAAAAAAAAAAAAATATTTGAGCACCAGCCGCCACTGGTCCTAATACTAGCTATACCAATACTTAGATATGTTAGTATTACTTACATCTTAGCTAATTTAGCCTTCAACCTTGTTTTTTTAAAGTAGATGGGGGCTCACTAAAATGATCTTTGTCCTATAACCAACTAAGAGTCGGTTCACACTGGGGCGGCACAACTTCGGGGGCGACTCGGCAAGGCGTCCTAAAGACAACTTTAGAGGCGACATGCAAAATTACTTCTGTATAGAAGTCATGTAAGTCACCCCGAGTCGCCCCGAAATAGTACAAGAACCTTTTTCTAAGTCGGAGCGACTTGCGTCGCTCCTATCAGAATGGTTCTATTGAATAGAATTGGACGCGACTTGTCAGGCGGCTGAGTCTCCTGATGAGTCACCCCAGTGTGAACGGCTGTTCGAATTTTCATAACCCTTGGGTAGAGGATCTAGTTGCACATTTATCAACAAACACACATAATAACAACATCTAAATGATTTAAAACAGAATTATTATGCATTATACATAGACCAGTATTTTCTCTTATGTGCCTGGCTGAGCAAGATTGGTTGTCGTCAGGGAAAGTGAGCTGCAGTTTATTTAGGACTAACAATCTCCTTCAGATAAGTGAATCATTTTACAAGTGAATAATTGCATTTTTGAAGAGAGCATTATGTTTGAATCACCATAAAGAATACAATATGTTCCTATACAAAATACCCATGGGACTTCCGGTTTTAGCAGACTATTTTACATTTATTATCCTCAAAAACCTCAGAATGGAAGATTCACTTAAGTGATGTTCTTTGAAGAAGGATTTTAAAAGCATAATTATAGCTAATGCATATAGTATATAAAAAGGAGTATCCTTTATGAACAAATGTTCCAGATGGTGGACAGTTTTCTGCTCACTAGTTGTTAAGCAAAGGGTTAAAGTATAATTCTCTGTCTGGAGAGAAACATGGAGGCTGCCATTGCTTACCTCTTCTTCCCATAATGCTAGTCATTTGGCTGTCATGCTGACCTTCTTGTTTCAACTTGGACAATAAATCATTTTCATTAACTCTGTCCATGGCCGTACATGTTTTAACGTTTGCAATTGATATAACCTTAGGACCAACACACACGATCGATCAAACCGATGAGAATACTCTGATAAACCGTTTTCATCGGTCAAACCCGATTGTGTGTGGGCGCCATGGGTTATTTAACCTTCGGTTAAAAAAAAAGCCAACTTGTTTTAAATTTAACCGATGGATTCCTAATCGATAGAACAAAACTGATCGTTAGTAGGCACGACCATCGGTTAAAATCCATGCATGCTCAGAATCAAGTCGACACATGCTTGGAAGCATTGAACTTCATTTTTTTTCAGCACGTCGTTGTGTTTTACGTCACCACGTTCTGACACGATCGTTTTTTTTAACCGATGGTGTGTAGGCACTACTGACCATCAGTCAGCTTCATCGGTTAACCGATGAAAACGGTCCATCAGACCGTTCTCATCGGATGGACCGATCGTGTGTACGCGGCATAAGAGTTAAAATGTAGCAGAAGTCCCACATGGGCTCCAGGAACACTTGGCATATATAGTTTGCAAGACATACTTGCACATAATGGCAAACGTATTTATTAGTTTGGTCTCCTCCAGAGATGATGGGTAGGTGTTCACTCTCATTACTCTGTCAAAGCTGCTGATCTCATTTTCAGTTCTTCTTCCTGCCTGATGTCTTGTTTCTACAACCACTGGAGATGTATTTCCAACACATACACACTGGAATAAATTATCAAAGCAAATGGTAATAAATACTGAACTGCCAAGAAAAGGTCTTTTCTACCAAAAAAATACATCCTAGAATATATATATATTTTTTATTTCTATTATGCTTTAAAGTACAAATTATAACAAAACACTTTTAGAGCTGTAGCTGGAAGCACTTGTTATGGCATTTAACCACTTCAATACAGGGCTTTAAAACCAACCTCCATACCGGGCCTATTCTGGCACTTCTCTCCTACATGTACAAATCATCATTCTTTTACTAGAAAATTACTCAGAACCCCCAAACCTTATATATTTTTTTTAGCAGACACCCTGGGGAATAAAATGGCAGTAATTGCAACTTGTTATCTTGCACCGTATTTGCGCAATCATTTTTTAAACGCCTTTTTTTTTTGTAACAAAAAATTGTTTCATGAATTAAAAAATAACAAAACAGTAAAGTTAGCCCAAATAAATTGCGCACACTCATGGAATGGCGTCAAACTTTGTTACTTAAAAATCTCCATAGGCGATGCTTTAAATTTTTACAGGTTACCAGTTTAGAGTTACAAAGGAGGTCTAGTGTTAAAATTGTTGCACATGCTCTAACGCAAGCGGCGACACCTCACATGTGTGGTTTGAACAATGTTTACATACGTGGGTGGGACTTACGTGTGCGTTCGCTTCTGAGCGCAAGCTACCGGGGACATGGGCGTTTTAATTTTTTTTATTTTTATTTTTTTATTTTAATTATGTATTTATTTTTTACACTTTTTTTATTTTTATTTTTTTCCGATTGCTTTTATTCCTATTACAAGGAATAGGCGACACTTTAAAATGTTTACAGGCTACCAGTTTAGAGTTACAGAGGAGGTCTAGTGCTAAAATTGTTGCACACGCTGTAACGCACGAATGTAAACATTCCTTGTAATAGGTATAGTGTGTGACATGTCCTCTTTAAGGAGACAGGCGGGGTCAATAAGACCCCCCATTTCTCCTCCAGGCTGGAAATAATGAGATTGTGAAAAAAAATTCACAGATCTCATTCTTACTAACTCATTCTTACTAAATTCTTACTAGCTGCAGTTGTGGTTTGTTTACTTATAGGTACCCGGGCGTGACGTCATCACATCACGCCCGGGCCTCCGACGGTCATAGAGATGACTGGTGAACATTTGGTCACAGTCATCTCTATGCTTCATGTCCGGCGGACAGCGATCATCTCTCTGGGCCCTCTGGCATGGGGGAGCCCGGAGAAGCACCAGAATGATCAAGCGCCACTATGATCATTCTTACGGTGTGCAGGATTGCTGCTGGAAGAAAATGATATCTGAATGATGACTCTAGGTGCAGGCATCATTCAGATATCCCCGCACAAACTCCAGGATATCATATGACGTCCACCCCGGGATAACAGATCCCCTTTTTGGATGTCATATGACGGAGTGCAGGTCTTAAGTGGTTAAAGAATAAAAAAATTATATTTTTGGTACGGTGCGCAGGATCGCCGCTGGAAGAAAATGATATCTGAATGATGCCTCTAGGTGCAGGCATCATTCAGATATCCCCGCACAAACTCCAGGATGTCATATGATGTCCACCCGGGATAACAGATCCCCTTTTTGGACGGCGTGCGGGTCTTGAGTGGTTAAAGAATAAAAAAATTCTATTTTTGGAAAGCAATTTTTCCTTTTTACCCTACACTCTGCCTACATAGGACTTTGGTCAAGATAGAGATGAACGTTGTGGCATGTCGAACCAACATGGTGATTCAAACAGGCATGGGCAAGGCTCTTACCACCCAAACTTGATGAGAAAACCACAAAACATGAGTTCCCATAGGTTGGGTTCACATCTGAGAAGGTAAAGGACTGCGTGTAAATCACACGCTTTCCTGCACCCACTGCAAAAATGACACCCCCATGCACTGAAACCACAACAAATCACAGTGCTTTCCCCCATGCTGGGAACCACATGGCACTATGCAGTTTTCCTGCAGCTGTAATTTTGTAAAACGTGCAGGGACCTTTTTCTTGCATTTTCTCAAACCTCAGCCCCTTTGACACACCTGGTTCCAGACAAGACACTGCAAGCACTTATAAGAACATGAATATGGATACCTTTAACGTGGTTGTGAATTAGTACCAGGATATAGACACAAGATGGTTGTAATGATAAATAAGCTCAATGTATTGGTATAGATTAGAAAGAATGATGGTTTTGAGCATAAATGAGCATACAGAAGGAAGGTTCAGGCACAGTCTGCTAGATACTGTGGTATAATCACTACGCCAAAGTAACTTAGAATTGAGTTCTGGACCACTAGACTGGAATCAACTCATAAATAGGCAAAGTCAGCAAAATACAATGCATATAAACTACAGTGTAGACTAGAATATAGTAACTAGATTGGAGTGCACCCCAATACCACGTACACACGATCGGACATTCCGACATCAAAACCGACAATTTTTTTTCTGATGGATTGTTCGCTCAAACTTGTCTTGCATACTTACGGTCACACAAATGTTGTCGGAAATTCCAAACGTCAAGAACACGGTCACGTACAATACAACGACGAGACAAGAAAAATGTGTATTTATCGGCGTATACCGCGCACTTTTTTCCCCTTAAAATAAGGGGGAAATCGTGGGTGCGCGATATATGCCGATATCCGTTTTCTCGCGCTCAGTTTGAACTGAGCCGCCGACATATACCGAGTGCAGTACACTCGGGTACATTCGGCCAGGCTCGGCTTCGCTCGTGCTCACGCATAAACGTCACAGGCGAAGCCGAGCCTACTGCACTCGGTATATGTTGGCGGAGGCATTCAAACTGAGTGTGGGAAGCGGGGATTCGACTCGAGACAGCGCTGGAGAAGCCGGGAGGACACCACTGGAGCCAAAGACGGATGCTGGACTGGACGATGGACGCAGCGCAAGACACCACAACTGTAAGTACTAAAAGTACTAAAATGTTTTTTACAGATCCATATTAGGGGTGCGCGCTATACGCCGGAGTACGTAATACCCCAATAAATACGGTAGTTCAATGATTCCGAGCATGCGTCAAATTGATTCCAAGCATGCATAAGATTTTTGCGCATTGGAATTGGCTACATTGGCTATCGGAATTTCTGGTGGGAAAATGCTCAATAATGCTAATGTAAAAACGCGCCTGCCCTTTTTAATGCTGATGTAGCGCTGACATTTTTAAAACATCCTGTGGGCATGAGCCCTTATCAGAGTAGAGTGTTTTTACAGCTGAAAAACTCCACTAGTTCTGTTTTTTCTTTCCTGCCAAAAAAAGCTGATAACAGCCTATGTGTGTATGGACACATAGCATAACACGCTGAGGAGTTTACCAGTGTGCATGAGGCCTAACAATTCACTTACAATGACCCCAAAATAACAAATAATATACAGTATGTGATTTAAACCTTTAGCTATAGTGCCAGTAAATAATACACACATACAAACACACACACACACAATTTTTTAGAAAAGAGCATTTACATTTGACCCATATGCATCGTGCACTACAGGCCACTGAGTTTTGATCACAATGAAATTTCTCCCATCATAAAGATCCTTATCCAGTAAGGGTGTGGAAACCTCATCAATGGAATTAAAAGCTATATTAAAGAAATTATTTTATTTTTTTAAATAACAAACATAATATGCTTACCAGTGGTTTTGCACAGAGCAGTCCTGATTCTTCTATTCTCAGTTCTCCCAACAGTGCTCCTGGCCCCTCCCTCTTGCCCACCAAGCAGCTTGCAATGGAGGCACCCAAGTAGGTTCACTTGCTAGCTGCTGCTCTGTGTGTCCATCCACCCACAGAACTGTGGCTTGGCCCTGCCCTTCTCTTTTCGCATTGGCTTCCTGTCAGTGATTGACAGCAGTGGGAGTCAATGGCTCCTGTTGCTGTCTCGGCCAATAAGGCGGAAGAGCACCCGGAGAGACGAGCTTCTCATGGACAGGTAAATATTAGGGGGCTGCTGCAGAGAGAAGGTTTTTTACCTTGATGCATTGGATGCACAAAGGTAAAAAACCTGGAGCCTTTAAGATCACCTTTAAGAACAGCCTGTGTTTTACAAATGTATTACATTTGTAAAACACAGGCTGTTCTTTTTTGTCTGTCTGCAAAAATATGAACAATTGTAAACCCTGCTGCAGAGTGCACCTGCTGTAATATAGTCAATTCATTCAATGGAGTAATCAGCAGTGGCAGCAGCACCCTCTAAGTGACGGTACTTGGTGTGTACTGCTCATACATTTTTTACATAAGCCTAATTATTAATGGAGCTATGGCATCCTTGGTAAGTTCTCTTGAGCATTATCAAATGTTGTATACTTGACAGCTCAAGTAAACTAACTGTCATAAGTATTTTAAAAGAATCTATCAGAAGAATATACTTTGTGTTTCCTCACACTCCAGGGCTTCCTCTGAAGCTTGCCAGTTTGTCAAGTTTGTCATTTACCTATCTATATGTATCTCTCTCTATTCTGGTAATATTTCACACTCTCTCTGATTATGACCATTGCCTCTTGCAGTGTTTTACTGCAGTAACAGTGTATATCTATATATATATATTATATATATATATATATATATATATATATATATATATATATATATATATATATCTCTGTCATAATACCTGAAGAAAGAGCTTTAGAGCTCCACACACATTTTTTTTTATATTAATATCAGCTTCTAATATACACACATTTGCTTCATACTATTTGCTCTTTAGAATAAAATAGTATTTATGTTCTACCATGTTGCTACATCTATACGGTATGGGGCTAAAATTTGATTGCCAGTGGTTCAAAAATTAATATAACTTTAAAAGCAATTTTTTGATTACACTGTTATAAAATATGAATTAACTTCTTAAACATAAGGAAGCATTATAATTGATTGTAATCTCTTTGACTTTTTTTTATTTTTAATGTACATTGGGTTTACACTGTGAAATAACCTCTTACACCTTTTAAAATGGCATGCGGCACAGAATGTTATAATATTTGGATTAGGAGTGCATAAATATTTTGGGGAAGAAATCACCCGGCATGAACAATTTCTCATGCTGACATTGATTTTACAAAGATTTCGACTAGAAAAAAAATTCAGAACATAAATGAACTTTGATGCCAATTAATGGACTCTTAAGCCACGAAAATATGTGTTAAAGGACATAACACATAATTAACCTTCTACTCTATTTGCTAACGTACAGGTCTTCCGGCATCTAGACAGAGCATCTGTGAACAGATCTGTTAAACTGTAATGGCATAATACATAGTTTAAATACTTTTATTTCACATGTTTAATCTTTAAAATTATAGATTATTTTTTAATGTTTTAATGTTTATTCTGCATAGAGATTAGATGCATTTTATGTCCAAGAGGTTCATTTTTTAATAGTTTATTTTTTAACTCAATGTATTACACTGCCATTAAGTTTTGTCCACTTTATTTTTGTAAATAATTGTTAGATACTTAACTGGCAGAAATATCAAGGTTTACAACTAATCCAACAATTTTGGAAATCGCTACTCTAGGCAGGTATGCAGATCTGGAGTTCTGACTTTCAAATACATGTTGCTCCGAGTCACAGCATTGAAAATAATTACAGGTAGGTTCCATATTTCTTCCAGTATAATTTTAATTTGTGCCTGGAATGTTACATCTCTGGTTTTAAAAGTATGCATATTCATACATAATTTGACATTCATGAGACAAGACAATGGGTCAAGGGACTTAAAGCCTAAGTTTAGTTTAATAAAATAAGCACATATTTGTGCTGTGAGTACACATGGACTGTAAGTATACATGTGCTGTGAGTGCATGTGGACTGTGAGTGCACGTGGGCTCTGAGTACTCAAGTGCTGTGATTTCACATGGACTGTGAGTGCACAAGTGCTGTGAGTGCATGCGGACTGTGAGTGCCTGTGTTCTTTGAGTGCACGTGTGTTGCGAGTACCTGTGTATTGTCTTGTTGAGAACCTGTGTATTGTTGAGTATTAGTGTCAGGAAGCTAGCTGTTAGTTGATTTGTACATAGTATAACCCCAATCCCCAATAAATGAGTGGGTACAATGCCCGGCGGGTGTGGAGATGTGACTCGGTGTACATCTTGCAGCATGTATGCATTCCTTCCTGTGCAAAATGTAAGCACATTGTTTCCCAGGAAGCCCACATTCTGAATCTAGGGAACAAAACAACAGTCACTGCCCCTACCTATAACAGGTCTTCACAGCAAGGAGCACTGGAAGGGGCGAACACATGTCAAAAAACACGCAGAATTTCCAAGCTCAACTTACCAACCAATCAGCAACCAACCAAATTCACCTGTCTAACAGTGTGTTAATAACAGGAGTTTAGTTGCAGGCATTTGCAAATATATGCGTAAGCTGCAGGGCCCATCAAGGCTCCCTGTGTACTGAAGACCCTAACACTAAAATTTAAAGAGTCTCCTCAGTGGAAGCACATGTATGATGATGGATAGATTAAGAGCAGATGACTGAAGGGAGCCCAACCCTTCTTAAAGGAGCAGGAACACACTAAACACCCAGCACATTGAATCTAGGGAAGCAACTGTCAACACTGAGAAGTCCCTTCATACTAAAGGAGAGCTGGGATTGTACCAGGCAGGTGCCGGCAGGGGCCAGCACAGAGGTGCGTGGAGTTAAAGAGCCACAGGCACCAAAGTAGAGTAGATGGGTGACAGTCAGGAACGATAGAGGGGAAAGAGTCAGGGAGGCCGATCCTGGGCTGGAAAATCCCAATAAGGAAAGACAGCTTCTGGCAGTAGGGGACTCATTTATTAGAAGGACAGAGAGGGCAATCTGTCACAAAGACCTGAATCGCCAAACTGTATGTCGTTTACCGGGCACTTGGTTTCGGCACATTTGGGATCTGGTTGACAGATTACTGGGAAGGGCAGGGAAAGACCCAGCTGTCATAGTGCATGTTGGCACCAATGTAAAAGTTAGAGGAAGAGGGAGTGTCCTGAAAAAAATGATTTTAGGGACTTAGGAGCTAAATCGAGTAAAAGGATCCCCAAGGTAGTATTCTCAGAAATACTATTGGTACCTCGATCCACACCAGAAAGGGATATTAGGGAAGTAAGTGAGTAGCTGGTGTAAAAATAAGGGGTTTGGGTTTCTGGAGAACTGGGGTGCGGATCTGCTGAGAGTGAACATGGCTGAAAAGTTAGAGGGGCTTTTAAACTAGGCGATGGGGGGAGGTTCTAGAGGTAGAGATAGTCAGCGCGGAACATATTCCAGAGGGTAGTATTGGGGGCATTAGTGGTAGGTTGATTAAAGCACTGAAACCCGAGGTAAGTATAGTAGCAAGTCCTATTTGCAACCCCAGATCACCCAATAAGGAGATAGTATGCGACTGGTCTAAACTATGTGCCATGTTCACCAATGCCAGGAGTCTGGTGGACAAGAAGGGAGAACTAGAGCTACTGTTGTATAAGGAGGATTTAGATTTTGTAGGAATTACAGAAACTTGTTTCAACAGCTCTTATGATTGACTGGCAACCGTTCAAGGGTATTCCCTATATCACAGGGATGGAGAGGTTACAAAAAGGGGAGGGGTATGCCTGTATATAAAAAATGATGTACAAGTGAATGTGAGAGATTACACTAAGGGAGCAAGGAAGGAGGTGGAATTCTTAGGGGTAGAGCTACAAAGGGAGAAAACCAAGGGAAAAGTAATACAGGAAGTATGCTATAGGCCCCCTAGCCAGAGGGAGGAGATGGAGGCAGACCTACTATCACAATTTGGATTAGCAGCAAGACTAAGAAGTGTCATTATAATGGGGGATTTTAATTATCCAGACATACACTGGGTGGAAGAATAATACGGGGGAGTTTGGGACTTTAAATGAAGCACACGGTATGTGCCTCCATCCCTGGTTCAGGTATGAGAGAAGGAAAAGTGGGACTTTAAATGAGGCTATTGATTTGTGGGGGTGAAGTAATTTGAATGTATATTTAATCGGCATATTGAGTCTGACAATACATAACAATAATGCACATAGTTTAACCACTTGCTTACTGGGCACATATACCCCCCTCCTGCCCAGGTGAAATTTCAGCTTCCGGCACTGCGTCGCTTTAACTGACAATTGCGCGGTCGTGTGACGTGGATCCCAAACAAAATTGACGTCCTTTTTTCCCCACAAGTAGAGCTTTCTTTTGGTGGTATTTGATCGCCTGTGCGGTTTTTATTTTTTGCGCTATAAACAAAAAAGAGCGACAATTTTGAAAAAAAAATACAATATTTTTTACTTGTTGCTATAATAAATATCCCAATTTAAAAAAAAAAAAAAACATTTTTTTTCTCAGTTTAGGGCGATACGTATTCGTCTACATATTTTTGGTAAAAAAAAATAAAAATCACAATACGCGACTGGTTTGCGCAAAAGTTATAGCGCTTACAAAATAGGGGACAGAATTATTATTTTTTATTATTTATTTTTTTACTAGAAATAGCGGCGATCTGCGATTTTTATTGGTACTGCGACGTTATGGTGGACACATCGCACACTTTTGACACATTTTTGGCGCCATTCACATTTATACTGCGATCAGTGCTATAAATATGCACTAATTACTATATAAATATGACTGGCATCGAAGGGGTTAACACTAGGGGGTGAGGAAGGGGTTAAATGTGTATCCTAGGTGTGTTCTAACTGTGGGGGGAGGGGGGGTGACCGATCTGTGTCCCTATGTACAAGGAAAACAGATCGGTCTCCTCCTCTCCAGAGACAGGACGCTGTCTCTGTGTAAAACGGCAATGAGAGATGATCTATGAGATCATCTCTCATTCGCCGCACAGATCGCATCGCAAACGGCCACTCTGATTGGCCGTTCACCGCGATCTGTGATTGGCTGTGTCCAAGGGACACAGCCAAAACAGGGCTTTCCCGCAGCGCGCTCTGGAGCGCTCGCTGGGAACGCCCAAGGGGGCGGCCGTCAAAAGACAGCAGGTTGGATATTCAGACCCGTGCTGTAGCCCTCATTCGGCTTTAGCGTGGGTCTAAAGTGGTTAATAAAAAGGTTTAACCACTTAAGACCCGGACCAAAATGCAGGTAAGGGACCAGGCCCCTTTTTGCAATTCGGCACTGCGTCGCTTTAACTGACAATTGCGCGGTCGTGCGACGCGGCTCCAAAACAAAATTTTGCGCTATATACAAAATTAGAGCGACAATTTTGAAAAAATATATATATATTTTACATGTTGCTATAATAAATATCCCCAAAAATATATTAAAAATAAAATAAAAATTCTCAGTTTAGGCTGATACGTGTTCTTCTACATATTTTTCGTAAAACAAAATCGCAATAAGCATTTATTGATTGGTTTTTCGCAAAGTTATAGCGTTTACAAAATAGGGGATAGTTTTATGGCATTTTTGTTAAAGAGGAGTTCCACCTAAAAAATAACTTTTTTTTAATCCACTCCCCTCCCCCTTACATGCCACATTTGGCATGTAATTTTTTTTGGGGGGGGAGTGGGGGCTTTAGTAGGAGTGGGACTTCCTGTCCCACTTCCTGCTTCCGACGAGGGGCTGGTTAGGCGATTAAGCCTTAATCGCCTACACCAGCCCCTCCCTGTAGGCGATCACATGGGACACATGACAGGTCCCATGTGATCGCCTCTCCAATCAGCGGCGAGCCGCGCGGCGCGCGCATGCGCAGTGCGGCTCGCGCATGCGCAGTGGGTGCCCGGCCGTGAAGCCGAAGGCTGTCACGGCTGGGTGCCCACAGTAGGAATGAAGATGCCGGCTGGGGAGGGGGGGAGAGGAGCGGAGCCCCGGTCGGCGCGTCGCTGGAACGCAGGACCAGGTAAGTGAGTGTTTATTAAAAGCCAGCAGCTACACTTTTTGTAGCTGCTGACTTTTAATAAACACAATTTTGGGCTGGAACACCCCTTTAATATTTTTTTGTTTATAGCACAAAAAATAAAAACCGCAGGGGTGATCAAATACCACCAAAGGAAAGCTCTATTTGTGGGAAAAAAAGGACTCCAATTTTGTTTGGGAGCCACGTCGCACGGCCCTGCAATTGTCAGTTAAAGCGACGCAGTGCCAAATCGCAAAAAGTGGCCCGGTCATTGACCAGCAATATGGTCCGGGGCTGAAGTGGTTAATTAAAACTATTTTATATGCCTTCCATTTGATATGTACATGTAATGTATTTATGAAATCAATACCATGTATATGTGTGTATACATATTAAACCTTTTTTACTATTTGCATTATTGTATTGTCTGACTCAATATGCCAATTAAATATGCTTTCAAATTACTTCACCCCCCACAAATCAATAGCCTCATTTAAAGTCCTACTTTCCTTTTCTTCATGGACTGTTTTGAAGGAACCATGAATTCATCTAAGGCTCACCAGTTCCGGACTGTCTTGCAGGACAATTTTATTTGTGAGTTGGTAAATGCACCAATTAGAAACAAAGCGTTCCTAAACCTACTGAGTACCAACATTGATTCCTAAACATGGATGTGGAAATAAGGGGCAATTTAGGAAACATTGATCATAGGTCAATTTGTTTTAGTATAAATCACACAAATAGGAATTATAAGGGGAATACGAGGACGCTGATTTTTGAAAGAGCCGACTTCCCTAAACTACGATCTTTGCTAGAAGATAATAATTGGAATAAAATCTTAGGAACAAAGAACACAGAGGAAAATGGGTATACTGTAAGAGCATATTAATTAAGGGCATTAGCCAGTGCATCCCAAATGTAAATACATTTAAAAGAGCTAATAAAAGTCCTTGGTGGCCTAACTCCAATGTAAAAATGCATATAAAAGCAAAGGAGAAGGCCTTCAAAAAATACAAGACTGAGGCCGCGTACACACGGCAAATAAATCTGTTCAAATCAGTCTGACAGACCGATTTGAACAGATCTGTCTGCTGGCTATTTTGGTTTGATCGCTGTACACACGATCAAACCAAAATCCCCGCCGGCAGACAGCGCTGTGACGTGGCGGTGACGTTGACGCCGCCACGTCACCGCACCAGGAAGTAAATTACTTCCGTACATGCGTCGAATGCATTAGACGCATGTGCGAGCAGATATGTCTGCTGGTTAGCGTACTAGCCAGCAGACATATCGGTCCGACGGGTTCCCAGCAGACAGATTTTAAAGCAGGCTTTAAAATCTGTCTGCTGGTCAAATCAGTCTGTTTGCCCATACACACGATCAAATCTGTCTGCTGAGATGGTCTGTCAGACCGTTTCCAGCAGATAGATTTGATCGTGTGTACGCGGCCTGAGGGTTCAACATCTACTTTCCAACTTTTCAAAGAATGCAACAAGAAATGTAAGGGTGCAATCAGGGTGGCTGAGATAGAACACGAAAGGCACATAGCGGAGGAGAGTAAAAGAAATCCCAAGAAATTCTTTAAGTACATAAATAGTAAAAAAGGGAGGTCAGATCCTATTGGTCTCATAAAGAATGATAAAGGGAATCTGGTTACTAAGGATAGAGAGATGGCAAAGGTATTGAATTGATTCTTCTCCTCAGTCTTCATGAAGGAAACGGGGGGGTTCAGAGACCAATACTGCAATATTTATCAACATCTATGCCCCCAATAGGAACCCCATAAAATACCTAAATGGCATCCTGGGAAAGTTGATGGACTTCAAGATGGGACAGGTGATCTTGATGGGTGACATGAATTTTTGCATGGATCCAGGAGTAGTTATTACGTCCCGTGTACAAATAACCTAGAACTAAAAAGCTAAAATTAAAAATGCATAGGTGCCAAATGGTAGATATATGGAGGATTCACCACCCAAAAACACAAGATTACACATTTTACTCCCCTATACATGGGACGTACTCTAGGATAGACTATATATTGTATACTGTGAAAAAAGAGCTAGAACATTATTTTTTAACAAAAAATAATACAGAAGAGATAACGGGGACAACCCTATGGGAGGCCCATAAAGCCTATGTTAGGGGATCTTGATATCTCTAGGGGCAAGGAAGAAAAAAAAGAGAATAAGGGAAATTAAAACACTAACTGAAGAAAGATTTGAAGTCGAACAAGAACATAAAAAACACCAGGCTCAACATGAAGCGCTGTATCAAAAGGAGATGAACTAAAGGACCTTTTGGAACAAGAAGCTAAAAAGTTGCAAAAGAAAAAAACTCCAAAATAAGAAAGGAGAAAAAGCATATGCAACAAAGGATATAGCGGAAATCTTTAAAAAATATTACGGGGGCTGTATTCCGTAGAACAGAAAGGGTCTCAGACAAAGTTTCTAGAAAATGCCAGACTGCACAAGATTAACGAGAATGAAAGATTGATATTAGGCAAACCCATAACAGGAGAGGAAATAAATACAGCTCTCACCGGGGAAAAGTCCTGGCCCAATGGGTTCAGAATGTACTATTTAAAAAAATACAAAGAGATTTTGACCCCCAGGCTGTGTCAGTATATGAACGGACTGGGGGTCGAATACAAAATGGGCAGGGAGGCATTGGCTGCTACTAATACAGTAATCCCAAAGGAGGGGAAAGATGGTACGCTATGTTAACAGTTATAGACCCATATCGCTGCTCAACGCAAGAACGTTACCCTAGAAGATAAAAGAAAATGGGTCTCCAGGTCTATTCCTGTCGATAGATGCTGAAAAGCCTTTGACAGGGTAGACTTGGGACTCATGATTAGAGTTGAGCGGACACCAGGATGTTCGGGTTCGGCGGGTTCGGCCAAACCTCAGGAAAAAAATCTGGGTTCGGGACCCGAACTTGACCCGGACCCGAACCCCATTGAAGTCAATGGGGACCCACATTTTTGACTACTAAAATTTCTCTAAAAAACGAAGGGAAAGGGCTAGAGGGCTGCAAATGTCAGCAAAATGTTGGTAAGAGCATGGTAAGTACTCTGCAATCAAATGAGGATAGGGAAATAGTGTCCCAATGATGGGACACTATTCCTCCCACTGACACAAATTATGGGGCACTATTCTTCCCAATGATACCAATGATGGGGCACTATTTCTCCCACTGAAACAAATGATGGGGCACTATTCCTCCCAATGATACCAATGATGGGGCACTATTTCTGCCACTGACACAAATGATGGGACACTATTCCTCCCAATGATACCAATGATGGGAGACTAATTTTCCCACTGATACCAATGATGCGGGACTATTTCTCCCACTGACACAAATGATGGGGCACTATTCCTCCCAATGATACCAATGATGGGAGACTATTCCTCCCACTGATACCAATGATGCAGCACTATTTCTCCCACTGACACAAATGATGAGGCACTATTCCTCTCAATGATACCAATGATGGGAGACTATTCCTCCCACTGATACCAATAATGGGGCACTATTTCTCCCACTGACACAAATGATGGGACACTATTCCTCTCAATGATACCAATGATGGGGCACTATTTCTCCCACTGACACACATGATGGGGCACTATTCCCCCAATGATACCAATGATGGGGCACTGTAAGAAAAATATCAGAGTCTGTTTTTTAGGCAAATCTGATCCTAGCGCACTATGGTGATGTACAGCTTACGCTATGTAAAAGGTTTGTGCAGATAAGCAGCTATTATAGTGAAAAGAAGTAAATTAAGTGATATGTTTCTATGGTGGGAAACATTAACAGCGCTGTATGGGTTAATTTAAGTAATCTGTAGATCCCAAAAAAACACACATAAAATCTGCTAAAATTATCTAAAAAAAAAAAAAAAAAACACACATTAATAATGATTAGTATGTAAGATAATAATAATAATGTCCAGCAATGAATAAATATTAGCAGCAATCATATATATATATGTTGTCAGATCTGGCTGAATCATTAGCAAAGTCTCTTCAAAGAAATCATATGCTTCCAGTGAGGGGTTAATCTTGTCTGTATCTCTCTGCTCTTTGCAAGGGTGTCTCCCTTAGGAGTTCTACTCACCAGATAGTAGTGATATATGTGCCTGTAGAAATCAAAGGTAAGGTCTCCTCCTCGGTTCAGGTATTCTCATTCCTCTTACTCTCCACCAGGAATCCAGGTTAATGTCACCCAGGTGATTAGTGTTGGTTCATGGCAAATAGATTCATGAGTGGTCATGGAATTGAAGAGAGAGGAGAAGAATATAGTGTAATACAGTTTTTATTCAAGATTAAATGCCCCACACTAGCATATGCTTACAATGTGTATGCAATAAAAAACAGCACATCAAAGAGACACTGGAATGCGGATAGCTGCGGGTAGCTGTGCTTGTCAGCTCGGCTTACTCTGCTGGATCTCGGGTCCAGATGACTCCTTGTGTGTATGTTGTACGCTGGTCGTGAAGCCACGCCCTGACGCGTTTCGTGATTGGTGCTCACGTCTTCAGAGGGCGTGGCTACACTTCCAGCTCTCCGAATATAAATAGGGAAAAGGGGCGTACCACTCCGCCCCTAATTAATGACGCGATTGACAGGGAGGGCAGTGTCAGCGTGTCCAGCTGTGTAAGTCCTCCTCTCTATGCAAATCCGCTCGCACTGACTCGTGAGAGTCAGGGAGCTTGGCTGCAGTCTTTATGTCATTGTTTGTGCTATTAGTAAAACGGACTGCTGAGTACAATGTCTCCTCCGTTTGCACTAACACTTAGCCTCTCTGCTCATAACAGCGGAGATGTGTTTTTTTACATCTATTTGCCGTTCCATGTATCTGCAGGTCTAGTTGCTATGGGCTCCCTTATTAAAAAACATAGGATTCAACATCACCTCACTGGGAGGGATGGATCGTTATATTAGTGCCTGGGGCAAAAATATAATGTTTTAATTGCAAACCAAGAATTCCAATAAAGTAAAATAAAGTAAAAAATGTCCAAATACAATGCACATATATTAAAAAACATATGCATATATGTATACACAAGAATTATAAAAAAATTGAAAAAATGCATAAAATTGCAGACAAACGCATGAAAAATATTAAAAATTCATAATTTGAACTGATAAAAACTACATGTTAAAATTGTTTTCAACAAATGTGTGAGCCATCAGCTCGGATATAGGGATCTCTCCGGCACCGAGGACCAAGCCGAGGTGACAAACACATCATGCATGATATTACACATATAAAATAAATTACCCATATGGCGAACAACTCATCATCTCTAATGAAATGTTTAATTCGTATATATTTGATGATGATCTGGTATCACCAATATGGTTGTATGCATATACATCATACCGGTAAGATGAGAGAAAACACTTAAAAGGGGGAGTGATCTCATCATATATCTGTGTATGCCGGTATAATATAAAAGTAAAGATATGTATGCATATGATGTTGTAAAATTCATATATAATAAATGCAGTTAGGGGAAGAAATATATATACCTATTAAAATATATAATATTAAAAAAAAAAAAAATACAAATATAAAAATTAATTAATTAATGTATCTGGATCTGTTATTGTGAACTGTATATATATACTCCCTATATGAATCCATCTAATGATTGCTTATAAAGCAATTGAGGTCTAGGTCAATGTTCAAGCCATGCGGACTAAGGGTATTGGTAAGAAATATCCACTCTGTTTCTTTTTTGGATATTTCCCTTATTCTGTTAGACCCCCTCCAATTGGGGTCTACCTTATCTATACCCCAGAATTTTAGACCTATTGGGTTTTTTTGATGTTTCTCCAGAAAATGCAGTGATACACTATGATCTTCATAACCCGTTGAGATGTTATATATATGTTCCGAGACCCTCTTAGAGAGTAGTGTTGCTCACGAATATTCGCATTGCGAATATTCGCTACGAATATTGCATATTCGAGTATTCGCGAATATCGCGAATATCGCGGCGAATATTCGCTATTTCGAATATTCGAATGTTTTCAATTTTTTTTTAGAACAGATCACATCCTAGAGATCCCCATCGACGTCTAAAAGCATTGCTGGTATGATTAGAGACCTTGGGCCGAGTAGCTGCAGCGCTCATTTTATATTGCCGAAAAAATCGCAATGCGATTATTCGGCAATAGCGATATCGCGCGATTATTTTATATTGTAATATATCACGAATATTCTGAGCCAATCAGAGTGCTCCATTCCGCATTTCTCGAAATTTCGAAATTATTTTGTATTGTAATATATCACGAATATTCTGAGCCAATCAGAGTGCTCCATTCCGCATTTCTCGAATATTCGCAATTATTGTGTATTGTAATATATCGCGAATATTCTGAGCCAATCAGAGTGCTTCTTCCGCATTTGCCGAATATTCGCAATTATTGTGTATTGTAATATATCGCGAATATTCTGAGCCAATCAGAGTGCTCCTTCCGCATTTCTCGAATATTCGCAATTATTGTGTATTGTAATATATCGCGAATATTCTGAGCCAATCAGAGTGCTCCTTCCGCATTTCTCGAATATTCGCAATTATTGTGTATTGTAATATATCACGAATATTCTGAGCCAATCAGAGTGCTCCTTCCGCATTTGCCGAATATTCGCAATTATTGTGTATTGTAATATATCACGAATATTCTGAGCCAATCAGAGTGCTCCATTCCGCATTTCTCGAATATTCGCAATTATTTTATATTGCAATATATCACGAATATTCTGTGCCAATCAGAATGCTCCATTCCGCATTTCTCGAATATTCGCAATTCGCAATTCGCAATTCGCAATTCGCAATTCGCAATTCGCGATAGCGAAAATTCGCAATCATTTCATTTCCAAAAAATATCACGAATATTCGTATTTAGCGAATATATGTCGAATATTCGACTATATATTCGAGATATATCGCGAATTCGAATATGGCATATTCTGCTCAACACTATTAGAGAGTTTACGTTTGGTACGCCCTATGTACATGAGGCCGCAAGGGCACTCTAGGGCATATATTACATGCGTAGTTGCACAAGTAATACTCTCTTTGATTTTAAAAAGTCTTCCATTGGCTGTAGAGGAAAATTCAGTAAGTCCTCTTAAGTGTGTTGAGACTTGACGGCAGGATTTGCACCTTCTGCAAGCTGTAAAGCCTGGTCTATTCCAGAACATTTGCAGTTTTTTGGGGGGATCAAGGACTTTTTTGACTATGTGGTCCCCAAAAGAAGGTGCCTTCCGATATATGAAGGGGGGTACTGCAGGTAACTGGGTATTCAGTGTTCTATCCATTTTCAGAATATCCCAATGTTTTTTGAAAATAGCCTCTATATCTTTGTATTGTTCGTGATAGTTGGAAATGAAACCCCATTCATGTTGTTGGTTGGTCTAATCTTTGGTTCCAGTAAGTAATCCTGCTTATTGCTTCCTACTGCATCTATAAGGAGATTCAGTTGTGCTTCATTGTACCCCTTTTCCACAAAACGTTCTTTAATTGTGGTTGCCTGATTTAGATAATCATTGTCGTCAGTGCAATTCCGTCTTATTCTTGTGAATTGGCCCTTTGGGATGTTCTTTAACCATCTCGGGTGGTGGCCACTTTGTAAGGGGATGTAGCTGTTGCGATCCGAATCCTTAAAATATGCCTTGGTATAAAAATGTATTTCGCCTTTCATTACGGTCACATCCAGGTAATTGATTTTTTCTTGATCCCAATGGAACTCCAACTTGATATTATTTGTGTTGGTGTTCAATCCATCAGCAAAAAGTTTAAGTGTTTCTTCTGATCCTTCCCAAATAATGAATAGGTCATCTATGTACCGTTGGTAAAATATGAGTTCCTTACGTTTGTTCTGATAGATCCATCTGTCCTCCCACTCACTCATGAAGAGGTTTGCGAGGCTCGGTGCAAATTTAGCACCCATGGCTACGCCAGTTTTTTGACTATAATATTCTCCTCCGTACCAAAAATAATTGTGGGTTAAACAGAACTCTAGGGCCATTTTAAGAAACTTCTTTTGTATATATGGGAGTTCATCCCTTTTACTGAGAGCCCAATTAAGGGCTAGGATGCCATCCTCATGGTTAATATTAGTATACAATGAGGACACATCCGCTGTAACTAGAAATATGTTACTCTCTGGTGTTATAGTGATCTGTTTGAGTTTCTGTAAAAAATCTGATGTATCTTTTAGATATGCCCTTGTGATGACTACACTTTTCTGTAGGAAGTGGTCTAAATATTGACCCACTCTAGACGTTACAGACTCTATTCCATTTACTATGGGTCTGGCTGGAGGTTGTGTAAAGTGCTTGTGCATTTTGGGAACAGTGTATATGGTTGGAGTTCGGCTGAAACTCGGACAGAGGAATTGTTTCTCCTTTTTTGTCAGGACCCTCATATAAAAACCATAATCTACTAAGTTACGTAGTTCCACTCTGTATTTTTTGTTTGGATCACCTCTCAAGTGGGAATAAGTATTGTCATCATTAAGCATCTCTTGCAACTGATTGTGATAAAAAGTTTTATCCATCACAACCACCCCCCCTCCTTTGTCTGCAGGTCGTACCACAATATCTTTGCGTTTTTCTAGTGCTTCAATGCCATCTTTAATATGCTTTGGGTTGAGGCTTTTTTTCACCTGTAAGGAGTCCAAGTCCTTTAATACTAACTGCTTGAACACTTCTACCTGGTGATTAGCTGGTAGGGGCGGGTTAAATAGGGATCTATTTTTTAGACCACTATCCACCCCTACCACTTCAGTATATTTTTGACTTTTGCTACCAAAATTGTTGGTTAGGAAGTATTTCTTAATGTTGACCTTCCTTATATATTTGTGTATGTCAATGTATACTCCAAACTTATTCAGTTGTTTTGTTGCAGCACATTTAAGTCCTGCATTTAATATATTTGTCTCCTTTTTGGTTAAAGTCACTGAGGATAAATTATAAATGCCTCCTATTCGCCTTGTCTTGGTCTCTTTTTGTTTGACACGTTTCCCTGCCCGGCATCCTCTTCGCGCTGAGATTGGTTGTATCTTGGTGGACTGTGTGGAATGTTCCCCATTGGGGGGTTCCACCAGTCTCGAGCTTGGTTCGTGTTGTGATATTGTTGAGGTTTGCCCCTCCATGGGCGACCCCCCCTCGATCGTCCCCTGGAGTGTGCTCTCATCCCCCTCCCTAAAAAAGGGACTGGGCGTGGTGATTGTGTGTGGTGCCCACTATCTTGATACTCCTGATATGATAATTGTTCATATCTATTATGGGTTGGTACAGGATAGTGGTCATTGGAATATGTTACATGATTAGTGTCATGTTCCCTTCTATTAGGTCCATTGTTTCTTCCCCTTTCTGCTGATTTATTGCTCCTCCCTCGCTGTTGGGAGTTTGTTGGAGCTCTTTCTTCATATCTATGTTCATTGGTGCCAGTTACTGTTACAGTTCTCCTGGTATTGGAATTTCCTTGATTGGTTTCAGGATTAGTTTGCTGTTGTGGAGTTGGTGTTGTATTTTTACCCAGCTGCCACAGATAGATAGTCTTTTTCTTAAAGTCAGTGATATCTCTTCTGAACTTTTTTATCTTCTTCTTCTGGGTGTCTTTATCTGTTTTTTCCAACTTTTTTTTTATTTCATTGTCAAAGTTGGTGAACACCTGCGTTCCTTTAAGTGGGTCTAATTTCGTCTTTAAATCAGCAATTGTTTTTTCAAGGAGTGCCATTTTTTTCTTTTTCCGTTGAAGAACAAGTTGCTGTAACTTCTCTTCTCCTCTCTCTTCAATTCCATGACCACTCATGAATCTATTTGCCATGAACCAACACTAATCACCTGGGTGACATTAACCTGGATTCCTGGTGGAGAGTAAGAGGAATGAGAATACCTGAACCGAGGAGGAGACCTTACCTTTGATTTCTACAGGCACATATATCACTACTATCTGGTGAGTAGAACTCCTAAGGGAGACACCCTTGCAAAGAGCAGAGAGATACAGACAAGATTAACCCCTCACTGGAAGCATATGATTTCTTTGAAGAGACTTTGCTAATGATTCAGCCAGATCTGACAACATATATATATATGATTGCTGCTAATATTTATTCATTGCTGGACATTATTATTATTATCTTACATACTAATCATTATTAATGTGTGTTTTTTTTTTTTTTAGATAATTTTAGCAGATTTTATGTGTTTTTTTTTGGGATCTACAGATTACTTAAATTAACCCATACAGCGCTGTTAATGTTTCCCACCATAGAAACATATCACTTAATTTACTTCTTTTCACTATAATAGCTGCTTATCTGCACAAACCTTTTACATAGCGTAAGCTGTACATCACCATAGTGCGCTAGGATCAGATTTGCCTAAAAAACAGACTCTGATATTTTTCTTACATACTTTTACATTTAACCTATAGCGAACATGGATTCAATTGACTTTTTGGTCAATAGACAATTAAACCTTGATCAGGTTTTCTCTAAAGAGGGAGATTGGGAGACCAATGATGATCATAATGCATTGATGAACGCACTAGGTAACGCGCTAGATAAACAGGTGCGCACCTGGTGGGACATCACAACATTTGAACAATATTTGAAAGAAAATATCATTATGCGCAGCCTAAGGTGGGAAGTAACCCCACAAGATGGACTGGATGATAAAGAGTCAGAAACAGAGTGGCTCAATTTCTTTAATGGGGTGGGTATTAAGTTACAGCAACTTGTTCTTCAACGGAAAAAGAAAAAAATGGCACTCCTTGAAAAAACAATTGCTGATTTAAAGACGAAATTAGACCCACTTAAAGGAACGCAGGTGTTCACCAACTTTGACAATGAAATCAAAAAAAAGTTGGAAAAAACAGATAAAGACACCCAGAAGAAGAAGATAAAAAAGTTCAGAAGAGATATCACTGACTTTAAGAAAAAGACTATCTATCTGTGGCAGCTGGGTAAAAATACAACACCAACTCCACAACAGCAAACTAATCCTGAAACCAATCAAGGAAATTCCAATACCAGGAGAACTGTAACAGTAACTGGCACCAATGAACATAGATATGAAGAAAGAGCTCCAACAAACTCCCAACAGCGAGGGAGGAGCAATAAATCAGCAGAAAGGGGAAGAAACAATGGACCTAATAGAAGGGAACATGACACTAATCATGTAACATATTCCAATGACCACTATCCTGTACCAACCCATAATAGATATGAACAATTATCATATCAGGAGTATCAAGATAGTGGGCACCACACACAATCACCACGCCCAGTCCCTTTTTTAGGGAGGGGGATGAGAGCACACTCCAGGGGACGATCGAGGGGGGGTCGCCCATGGAGGGGCAAACCTCAACAATATCACAACACGAACCAAGCTCGAGACTGGTGGAACCCCCCAATGGGGAACATTCCACACAGTCCACCAAGATACAACCAATCTCAACGCGAAGAGGATGCCGGGCAGGGAAACGTGTCAAACAAAAAGAGACCAAGACAAGGCGAATAGGAGGCATTTATAATTTATCCTCAGTGACTTTAACCAAAAAGGAGACAAATATATTAAATGCAGGACTTAAATGTGCTGCAAAACAAAACAACTGAATAAGTTTGGAGTATACATTGACATACACAAATATATAAGGAAGGTCAACATTAAGAAATACTTCCTAACCAACAATTTTGGTAGCAAAAGTCAAAAATATACTGAAGTGGTAGGGGTGGATAGTGGTCTAAAAAATAGATCCCTATTTAACCCGCCCCTACCAGCTAATCACCAGGTAGAAGTGTTCAAGCAGTTAGTATTAAAAGACTTGGACTCCTTACAGGTGAAAAAAAGCCTCAACCCAAAGCATATTAAAGATGCATTGAAGCACTAGAAAAACGCAAAGATATTGTGGTACGACCTGCAGACAAAGGAGGGGGGGGTGGTTGTGATGGATAAAACTTTTTATCACAATCAGTTGCAAGAGATGCTTAATGATGACAATACTTATTCCCACTTGAGAGGTGATCCAAACAAAAAATACAGAGTGGAACTACGTAACTTAGTAGATTATGGTTTTTATATGAGGGTCCTGACAAAAAAGGAGAAACAATTCCTCTGTCCGAGTTTCAGCCGAACTCCACCATATACACTGTTCCCAAAATGCACAAGCACTTTACACAACCTCCAGCCAGACCCATAGTAAATGGAATAGAGTCTGTAACGTCTAGAGTGGGTCAATATTTAGACCACTTCCTACAGAAAAGTGTAGTCATCACAAGGGCATATCTAAAAGATACATCAGATTTTTTACAGAAACTCAAACAGATCACTATAACACCAGAGAGTAACATATTTCTAGTTACAGCGGATGTGTCCTCATTGTATACTAATATTAACCATGAGGATGGCATCCTAGCCCTTAATTGGGCTCTCAGTAAAAGGGATGAACTCCCATATATACAAAAGAAGTTTCTTAAAATGGCCCTAGAGTTCTGTTTAACCCACAATTATTTTTGGTACGGAGGAGAATATTATAGTCAAAAAACTGGCGTAGCCATGGGTGCTAAATTTGCACCGAGCCTCGCAAACCTCTTCATGAGTGAGTGGGAGGACAGATGGATCTATCAGAACAAACGTAAGGAACTCATATTTTACCAACGGTACATAGATGACCTATTCATTATTTGGGAAGGATCAGAAGAAACACTTAAACTTTTTGCTGATGGATTGAACACCAACACAAATAATATCAAGTTGGAGTTCCATTGGGATCAAGAAAAAATCAATTACCTGGATGTGACCGTAATGAAAGGCGAAATACATTTTTATACCAAGGCATATTTTAAGGATTCGGATCGCAACAGCTACATCCCCTTACAAAGTGGCCACCACCCGAGATGGTTAAAGAACATCCCAAAGGGCCAATTCACAAGAATAAGACGGAATTGCACTGACGACAATGATTATCTAAATCAGGCAACCACAATTAAAGAACGTTTTGTGGAAAAGGGGTACAATGAAGCACAACTGAATCTCCTTATAGATGCAGTAGGAAGCAATAAGCAGGATTACTTACTGGAACCAAAGATTAGACCAACCAACCAACAACATGAATGGGGTTTCATTTCCAACTATCACGAACAATACAAAGATATAGAGGCTATTTTCAAAAAACATTGGGATATTCTGAAAATGGATAGAACACTGAATACCCAGTTTACCTGCAGTACCCCCCTTCATATATCGGAAGGCACCTTCTTTTGGGGACCACATAGTCAAAAAAAGTCCTTGATCCCCCCAAAAAACTGCAAATGTTCTGGAATAGACCAGGCTTTACAGCTTGCAGAAGGTGCAAATCCTGCCGTCAAGTCTCAACACACTTAAGAGGACTTACTGAATTTTCCTCTACAGCCAATGGAAGACTTTTTAAAATCAAAGAGAGTATTACTTGTGCAACTACGCATGTAATATATGCCCTAGAGTGCCCTTGCGGCCTCATGTACATAGGGCGTACCAAACGTAAACTCTCTAAGAGGGTCTCGGAACATATATATAACATCTCAACGGGTTATGAAGATCATAGTGTATCACTGCATTTTCTGGAGAAACATCAAAAAAAAACAATAGGTCTAAAATTCTGGGGTATAGATAAGGTAGACCCCCCCAATTGGAGGGGGTCTAACAGAATAAGGGAAATATCCAAAAAAGAAACAGAGTGGATATTTCTTACCAATACCCTTAGTCCGCATGGCTTGAACATTGACCTAGACCTCAATTGCTTTATAAGCAATCATTAGATGGATTCATATAGGGAGTATATATATACAGTTCACAATAACAGATCCAGATACATTAATTAATTAATTTTTATATTTGTATTTTTTTTTTTTTTTTAAATATTATATATTTTAATAGGTATATATATTTCTTCCCCTAACTGCATTTATTATATATGAATTTTACAACATCATATGCATACATATCTTTACTTTTATATTATACCGGCATACACAGATATATGATGAGATCACTCCCCCTTTTAAGTGTTTTCTCTCATCTTACCGGTATGATGTATATGCATACAACCATATTGGTGATACCAGATCATCATCAAATATATACGAATTAAACATTTCATTAGAGATGATGAGTTGTTCGCCATATGGGTAATTTATTTTATATGTGTAATATCATGCATGATGTGTTTGTCACCTCGGCTTGGTCCTCGGTGCCGGAGAGATCCCTATATCCGAGCTGATGGCTCACACATTTGTTGAAAACAATTTTAACATGTAGTTTTTATCAGTTCAAATTATGAATTTTTAACATTTTTCATGCGTTTGTCTGCAATTTTATGCATTTTTTCAATTTTTTTTATAATTCTTGTGTATACATATATGCATATGTTTTTTAATATATGTGTATTGTATTTGGACATTTTTTACTTTATTTTACTTTATTGGAATTCTTGGTTTGCAATTAAAACATTATATTTTTGCCCCAGGCACTAATATAACGATCCATCCCTCCCAGTGAGGTGATGTTGAATCCTATGTTTTTTAATAAGGGAGCCCATAGCAACTAGACCTGCAGATACATGGAACGGCAAATAGATGTAAAAAAACACATCTCCGCTGTTATGAGCAGAGAGGCTAAGTGTTAGTGCAAACGGAGGAGACATTGTACTCAGCAGTCCGTTTTACTAATAGCACAAACAATGACATAAAGACTGCAGCCAAGCTCCCTGACTCTCACGAGTCAGTGCGAGCGGATTTGCATAGAGAGGAGGACTTACACAGCTGGACACGCTGACACTGCCCTCCCTGTCAATCGCGTCATTAATTAGGGGCGGAGTGGTACGCCCCTTTTCCCTATTTATATTCGGAGAGCTGGAAGTGTAGCCACGCCCTCTGAAGACGTGAGCACCAATCACGAAACGCGTCAGGGCGTGGCTACACGACCAGCGTACAACATACACACAAGGAGTCATCTGGACCCGAGATCCAGCAGAGTAAGCCGAGCTGACAAGCACAGCTACCCGCAGCTATCCGCATTCCAGTGTCTCTTTGATGTGCTGTTTTTTATTGCATACACATTGTAAGCATATGCTAGTGTGGGGCATTTAATCTTGAATAAAAACTGTATTACACTATATTCTTCTCCTCTCTCTTCAATTCCATGACCACTCATGAATCTATTTGCCATGAACCAACACTAATCACCTGGGTGACATTAACCTGGATTCCTGGTGGAGAGTAAGAGGAATGAGAATACCTGAACCGAGGAGGAGACCTTACCTTTGATTTCTACAGGCACATATATCACTACTATCTGGTGAGTAGAACTCCTAAGGGAGACACCCTTGCAAAGAGCAGAGAGATACAGACAAGATTAACCCCTCACTGGAAGCATATGATTTCTTTGAAGAGACTTTGCTAATGATTCAGCCAGATCTGACAACATATATATATATGATTGCTGCTAATATTTATTCATTGCTGGACATTATTATTATTATCTTACATACTAATCATTATTAATGTGTGTTTTTTTTTTTTTTTTAGATAATTTTAGCAGATTTTATGTGTTTTTTTTGGGATCTACAGATTACTTAAATTAACCCATACAGCGCTGTTAATGTTTCCCACCATAGAAACATATCACTTAATGATGGGGCACTGTTTCTCCCACTGACACAAATGATGGGACACTATTCCTGCCAATGATACCAATGATGGGACACTATTCTGGTGCAATTAGATTTGTGAAGTAGGACTGACTCCTAACTAATTCTCTCCCTATAAGGACAATCAGGAACCTTTCCCTACAGTAGCTAATGCAGAGTATCTGACAGGAATATATGCAATGCTGGTGCAATATGCAGAGTATCTCCTAGATAATTCTCTCCCTATAACAACAAGCAGGAACCTTGCCCTAAACTATGTAATGCACAGTATCTCACAGGGGACAGATGTAGTGCTGGTGTAATATTCAGAGTATCTCCTATATAATTCTCTCCCTATAACAAAAAGCAGGAACCTTGCCCTAAACTATGCAATGCACAGTATCTCACAGGGGACAGGTGCAGTGCTGGTGTAATATGCAGAGTATCTCCTATATAATTCTCTCCCTAACAACAAGCAGGAACCTTGCTCTAAACTACAGTATGTAATGCACAGTATCTCACAGGGGACAGATGCAGTACTGGTGTAGATTTCTGAAGCAGGATAGTCCTATCTCAATCTCTCCCTCAGATCAGCAGCAGCCTTTCCCTACCCTAGCTAAAGCAGACTGACGAGCTGTGCTGTGTGCCTCTAGCTTATATAGAGGCTGGGTCACATGCTGGGTCACATGCTGCACTGGCCAATCACAGCCATGCCATTAGATGGCTTCTTAGTAACAGTAGTAAAACAAATGGCGATTGGCTGCCGTGCAGCACGTTGTTACATAGCCGAACGCCGAACCCGAACCTAAACTTTTAGCAAATTATTCAGGTTCGGGTTCGGGTCCAAAAAAAAAAAAAAATAATGAATGAATGAATACAGTTCAGGTTCGCTCAACCCTACTCATGATGAAAACATTAGAAATTATGGGAATTGGGCCAAGAATGATCCAGTGGATCAAGACATTATACCATCATCTTACCACATCAATAAAAATAAACAGCACGTTATCCCCCGACTTCGAGATGAAAAATGGGATGAGACAGGGCTGTTCCCTGTCTCCTCTCCTGTTTGTGTTGTCCTTGGAGCCCCTACTTGCTACGGTTCAAAATAATCCTGATGTCAAGGGCATTATGGTAGGAGAAGAGGAACACAAACTTGCAGCTTTTGCAGATGATGTATTGTTCTATATAGTCAACCCTATGACCACATTACCCAATTTATTAAAGATATTAAAACAATATGGCGAAATATGATTTTTTTAAATTAATTTAGTTAAATCCGAGATCCTAAATATCAATATAAGTAAGCAAGAAGAACGGCTTCTACAGAACAAGTTTAACTTCCCTTGGCAGAAAGAACTAAAGTATTTAGGAATAAAATTAGCAAATTCAATACAGAAAATCTATAAGACCAATTATATACCCCTATTAGACAAAATAAAAACTGAAATAAAAAATAAATAAATAAATAGGCCAATATCATGGACAAACAATCTAGAATTTTTTTTTTAGTACTAAAACAGAAAAAAAATGAAGGGTTGGCAGTCCCCGATATTGAAAAATATTACAACGCAGTGGTGCTGTCACGAGTAGCTGAGTGGGTAAGACAAACAAGAAAAAAGGTGGGTAAATATAGAAAAGACACTGTCTAATGCACAATTAGGAAGTATAATATGGAATCCACCACAGTTTAGAGCCACCACCCCAAGCACTGACACAGAATGCACTTAAAATATGGGATTTGATGTATAAACAAACAAACAGGGAGTATAATTCACCTCTTATAGCACTAAAAGAAAACAAATATTTCACATCGGGGAGAAAGATAATTGGAGGAAATTGGATAAAAAAGGACAAAGCACAACTGAGGCCGCGTGCACACAAGGAGATATGTCCGATGAATTGGTCCGACAGACCGTTTTCATTGGACATATCTCCTGGGAGATTTTGGTTTGATCCGTGTACACACGATCAAACCAAAATCCCCGCCGACAGACAGCGAGGTGACGTGGTGGTGACGTTGACGCCGCCACGTCACCACTCCAGGAAGTAAAATACTTCCACGCATGCGTCGAATCCATTAGGCGCATGCAAGAGATTTTTGTCCGCTGGTTAGGCGTACTAACCAACGGACATGTCGGACGGACGGGTTTTAGCAGACAGTTTTTAAAGCATGCTTTAAAATTTGTCTGCTGGAAAAACCTGTCTGTTCGCCCGTACACACGATCAAATTTGTCTGCTGAAACGGTCCGTCGGACCGGTTTCAGCAGATAAATTCGATTGTGTGTAGACGGCCTAAGAGATATAAATCACTCCAAGCGTTAATATGAAAAGTTTTTTTTATTATTCAGCGTATATTATTATAATACATTTTGTGCACAGGTTCAGATACAAAATATGACAGGCAAAGAAGAAAAAATAAATAAATAAATACCTAAATAGATGTTTGTGTAAAAACTCTTATTTTCATCTCTTGTTTCCGAACTTACTCTCTTATCTATATCTCCTTTGTGCATTATTGTGCATTTTTTTGTGTGTGAATTCATTTATCTCCCTACCCTTCCCACCCCTCCCAGTCACACTCTTGATTCTTTTATGTTACCTCTCATCTATTTTATTGTTGTTTTGCCCTACTTTTCTCTATTCCTTATATTTGACCCTGAAGAGCTTCCCTTATCACCTGTGGGGGCGAGAGTCTGTCATCGCTCAGCCATGTTTGCCATATTTGATTGAATTTCCCAATGTCTCCCCTCCGGTTATATGTTAATCTTTCTCTGTGAAGTAGAGAGTTTACTAAGAGAACCCACTGCCTTCCCGTAGGGACTTCTGGTGCCATCCAGTATCGTGCTATAGGTTTTCTTGCTAGATACAGTATCCTAGTTAACATTATATGCATTCCTTTTGAGAGTATTTCCATCTCTATGGCTCCCAGTAAATATATCAGGGGATCCAACGGGATGGATGCCTGTGCAAGTCTACCTATATGCTGGGAGATCTCCTCCCAGTACCGGTGCAATTTTGGGCATCTCCAGATCAGATGTATAAAATCGCCCTGATGTATTTTGCACTTTGGGCACAGCGGGGTGTCTCTTCCTCCCCACCTATATATCTGCTCTGGCGTTCTATATGCCTGATGCAATATGAACAGCTGCGATAGTCTATGAGAGGCTGATATCGATACCATAGGGATACATTCTACGGCCCTTTTCCAAAGGCTTTCGTCTATATTCCCTATGTCTTCAGCCCATTTGCTACGACATTTTAAGACTGTATAGTTCTGCGCCCTAGATAGTATTTCCCTATATATTTTATATGACATTGCTTGGTCACCCATTCTCCTGCTCTCCAGGATTGAGTCTGAAAGAGTGACTCCTCCCTAGGGCTTGAACTGACTCCAGCAGTAATCGGCGTGCGTCCTAAGAGTAGGAAGTACGGCTCCTGGAGCCAGATAGGCAGGGTTTTCCTCCCCCAGCATCAGCCTCCACTGTCAGATCGGCTCTGACCTCGAGCCGCCCCTGGAGCCGCCCCTGGATCCCCTGGTTCTCTCTCCCTCTGGAGCCCCCACCTGCCAGAAACCAGACAGGCAGATGGTGACAGACACTGCAAGCTTGCACTATCCCCTCCATCCTCCAGCAATCCACTGCTTGGCTTCCCCTGCTTCACCTGACCCCCCTGGCTTCCCTCCGTTCACCCTTCTCCAGCAGGTAAGCCTTTCACTGAGGCTGCAGGCGGCCGTCCTTTTTAGGAGGACAGCAGCTGCTGCCACTTAAAGCCCCTGCTACCCCCTATCCACATCTCCCTTCCTATACCCCCACACTACCCATCCGCCACCTTCCCTGCAATCCTTGGCAATTTTCAGCCATTTCTGGCATTTCTGGCTTCCAGGCCGGCGTTTTTCGATACATCCGCGCCGGCCTGGAAGCAATCGCGGCAGCCGCAATTTAGGAAAGGCCGCGGCTTCACCCGCGGCCTAGTGGCGCGCCGCCGCCCGCTTCTCACCCCTCCAACCGCCACCAAAGTCCGAAAACGGACTTGAACCCCACCCCATACCCCCAGGAAAGTTACCTCACACCCCGGTCTATTAATCCTGGCCCCAAATAGTAGCACCGATCCACCCAATCTGGAAGCTTTACCAGTCTGGATCCTGCTACCGATCGGCAGGCCATTTTACTACACCCAGCCCCAAATCTCAACACCATTACAACCGATCGCCTGTCAAGGGGTCAGGAAGGAATTTTTTTCCCTGTCATTGCAGATTGGCGTAGCACGGTCAGGGTTTTTTTTGCCTTCCTCTGGACCAAGTCAGGATTAAGGATTCAATCAATCCTTGACAATCCCCCCCCCCTCCCGGTGTTTGGCGACCATGGTCAATCTGCAATACACGGCAGAGGCCATGTGGGGTTTGAGGCGATTTGCCTAAATACTACCTGCCTGCACCAAAAAAGCCCTCCAAATTGAGAGCCTATTGAGGATCGATCGACGATCAATTATCAAGGTCTCTGCCGCTTGCCCCAACCCTAAGCACATATCATGTGCTTTGATCAACACCAGATCGGCTGTAAAAACACAGAGTAGAAATCCATGATTTCATTCTACAGCACGATTTAGACTGCCTCTTTATCACAGAGAGCTGGCTTACAGCCGATTGTTAACACCATTCTAGGAGAATTGGTGCCAGAAAACTACCGTATTATAACGGGAAAACAGAATAGGGCAAAGAGGAGGAGGATTGGCGGTGATCCATAAGACACGTCTTGCGATCACAAAACCAGTCTTCAAAATCCTCTTCCATTCATGGAAAACCTTACTCTACAACTGCAAGCAAACTCCCAGGAGACAGTCCGGATTGTACTCTGCTATAGGCCACCGTCCCAAAATCGCAGTTTCTCCCTTCATTGACGGGACCTTTATCTCCACTTATACCCTGAACAGCAAACACACTTTTGCTGCTCGGGGATTTCAACCTCTGGGCCAACTCCCCGCAAGACCCCGTTGCCGATGCCTGCATTGACCACCTGGAAGGATTAGGGCCTCAGGTCACACACTCGATCTTATTTTCAGACACCATCTGGAAATAAAAATCTTGGAAAATGAACCATTGCCATGGACAGATCACCATGCAATTAAATTCATTATTCCTCAATTCCCCCCCTTAATAAAAACATCAAATCAGTGACAACACACTGGACCAGATGTCAGAAGAAGCTCCACTCGGAACTCTTCAAAGTCACATTAAGGGAAAAAATAAAATTAATTCAGCCGCATCAAAAGGCTGAGGAAACTCTGAAGGGCATAAACACAGCACTATTACAGTCAGCCGACTTAATAGCACCGAAACGCAAAACCCACATCCGGGAAAAAAATAAGCAGGCTGGTTCAACAACCAGCTGGCGTTACGGAAGCAAGAGCGCAGGAGGGCAGAAGCCGCCTGGAAGAGAAGTTCATCAGATGAGAACCTCTCCATCTACAAGGAAATAACCAGAAAATACCACAAGGAAATCTTCGATGCCAAGAAAAATTATTTTTCTGAGGCCATCAACAATGCCCTTAAGCCGCCCCGCGAGCTCTTTAAGCTGGTCACTCAGACATGAATCCAGGATGTCTTGAAGCCCCCAATTCGGACTCACAAGAATTCTGCGATGAGTTATCGGATTACTTCATTAATAAAATTGAAGGAATCCGGCAAGGCATTGAGCAGAACAACTCCCCCCGTAGCCCCCCCAGTAATTATTCACATAGCACACCGGCAGTAACTCGCCACAACCAGGTAAGTTCACGCTGGAACCCGTCTCTACCCATGACATTAAAAAATATCATTGGTACTCTGCGTAACAGCACTGCGCCTTAATGATATCATTCCCACCAAACTGCTGAAGGAATGTGCCGACATCCTGGCACCTCCTATCACGCAGCTTATTAACCAATCCTTTAGGGAGGGCACAGTGCCTGCCCAGTTGAAGGAAGGTATAATTCGACCTATCTTGAAGAAACCCACCCTGGACCCCAAGGATCCACTGCACCGCCGTCCCATAACAGGCCTAAACTCTCTTTCGAAGGTCATGGAGAAAGTAGTGGTACAACAGCTGCAACAGCATCTAGATACCCACAAGCTACTTGATCCATATCAATCGGGATTCCGACCCGGACACGGGACAGAAACCGCATTGATCAAGATATGGGACGATGCTTCGAGGCCGCGCAGACGAAGGAGAATCTTGTCTTCTGGTTTTGTGGACCTAAGCGCAGCCTTCGACACAGTAGACCATAAGCTTCTATTGACTCGGCTAGCTGAAGTAGCCAAAGTCGCAGAAGGCGATCTATCCTGGTTTTCCTCTTCTGTGGAAAACCGATCGCAAATAGTGAAGCTAGGACTTTTCACTTCGGAAAAACGGAAAGTATCATGCGGAGTCCCACAAGGATCCCCCCTGTCGCGGTGTTATTCAACATCTATCTGCGTCCTCTTTTTGAAATCATCAGCAGTCAAAAAACTGCTCTATCACTCATATGCAGACGACACGCAAACTGTATTTCCGCATTTTGCAATAAAAAGGATCACCACCTCAATCTACAGAATTGCCTCTCTTTGATAGATGACTGGATGACCAAGAGTTATCTTAAACTCAACGGGAGTGAAAACAGAAATTCTCCTGTTTCACGCTAAGCGTAGGAACCAACCAGCAACAACTTGGACCCCCCACCCATTCTGGGTAAATTCATCACCCCTAGCGCCAAAGTCAAAGTCTTTGGGTCATCTTCGAATCCTACATGACAATGGACGCAAAAATAGGGTCAGTAGTCAGCGGATCTCAACATCTGCTGCGCCTACTACGCAGACCTTACTCCTTTCATTCCTAAAGAAGACGTAGCAGTCGTGGTAGGAACAATTGTTAACTCCAGACTGGAATATGCAAAATCCCTTTTACCTTGGACTCCCGAAGTACCAAATCGCTCGTCTGCAAGTCGCGCAAAAACACGGCTTGCGAGACTTGTGACAGGGAAAAAAAACCCTGGGAATCCATCTCACTCCGTTGAGATCCCTTCACTGGCTGCCAGTGAAAGACAGAATTGCTTTTAAAGCACTCTGTCTAACGCATAGATGTATCTATGGGAAAGCTCCCATATATCTGTGCGAAAAAATAAAAGTCCATAACCCCAATCGCATCTTGCGATCCACCAACCAAAATTTACTCCAGATACCGAAAGCCAATTACAAGTCCAAAGGAGATAGAAGATTCGCGGTCCAAGGTCCTAGAATATGGAACGCTTTACCAACCAATATTCGGTTGGAGGAGAATTACCTAGCATTCAGGAGAAAGGTCAAGACTCATCTCTTTTGATATCAAAGGAGACAGGAACAACAAGCGCCCAGAGGCGATTCAATTCGCATGTGCAGCGCTATATAAGTTTTCATTCATTCATTCATTCATTCATATTAATCCTTTCCGACCCTCTGCTCCAAGTACTGTCTTAATTAGGGGAGGTTCCGATATTGTTAGAGATTGTGTTTTTTGTTGTGCCTGTAGTGCGTGTCTCAGTTGAAGGTATTGATAGAAGCCCTTTGACCCTAACTGAAATTCTTGACACAGTTGTTCATATGTCTTCAGCACCTCTCCTTCATACAGCTGCTTGACTAGTTGTATCCCTTTCTCTTTCCACCCAGTAAATCCTTTTAGATCCTGTATTTCTAAATATCTTGGGTTATTCCATAACGGGGTAAGGGGCAGCAGCCCCCTTACTCCCAGGGCTTTCCTGACCTCTCCCCATACCCTTTTCAGCAGAATACCTGTCAGAGCTGAACGTGGTATGCTAGGGAGGTCCATTTCCAAGTGTGATGCTGCCACCAATGCAGGAGCACTACTTGTTACCATATTACAAATAGAGTCCTCATTCTTTTCCCTTCCCCATCCCGCTAAATGTTGAGTCTGAGCAGCCAAAAAATAGGTTTTAGGGTGTGGGACTGCAAGACCACCCTTATCCTTACTGTACTTAAGGGTGGCCAGGCTAATCCTGGCCACCTTTTTCTTCCATATCAGGGCTCTCATCAATATTTCACTTTGTTTGACCCATTTATTTGTAATCCACATAGGGGAGTTATGGAAAACCTAAAGGAGCAGTGGTGCCCAAATCATTTTAATTAGGTTTGCTCGGCCCACTACCGATAGAGGAAGTTTGCACCAGCTGTTGCATTTCTCCCTCTGTCTACCCAACAGTGGTCCCAGGTTTAGCTGAAGGTACTCCGCTGGATCTGGAGAAACCACTACTCCTAAATATTTGAAACTGTTGCTTATAACAATCTGCTCGGCTCCAGGTGGCAGTGGTGTCTCTATTGAGTCTATAGGCATCAAAGTTGACTTTAACCAATTAATGGCAAGCCCTGAGAAATGGTCGAACTTCCCAATGATCTGGATCACTGCCTGTAACCATGCGGAAGAGTCACCTAAGTAAATTAATGCATCGTCTGCATACAATGATATCTTATCTTCCCTCTGGCCCCTACGGAATCCCGTCACCTCACTGGAGTTACGAATATGGCTAGCCAAAGGCTCAACCGCTAGTGCGAACAGCAATGGTGATAGTGGACACCCTTGCCAAGTCCCTCTATGCAGCTTAAACGCAGGTGAAAGACTATTATTAATACGAAGTCTGGCTCGGGGATCAGAGTACAACACCTTCACCCATTCTATAAACCTGTCTCCTATTCCATATCTTGCCAGGACCTCCACGAGGTAGGGCCACTCCACACTGTCGAATGCTTTAGCAGCATCCAACAATAGAATGGCCCTACCTCCCGGGTTATCCACTGGCATCTGTAAATTCAGATACAGTCGACGTATATTATCCGCCGTGGAGCGAGATGGTATAAAGCCGCATTGGTCACTATGTATCAATTTACCTATCACCCGCGATAGCCTGGAGGCCAATATTTTGGCCAGTATCTTAACATCTGCATTTAGCAGAGATATTGGGCGGTATGAATCGGGCAGCAATTTATCCTTCCCTGTCTTTAATATAACTATAATTATGGCTTCCTGCATGCTCTCTGGTAGAATACCCGTTTCGGATGCCTCCTGTAGAGTCTGTAACAAAGGTGGCAGAAGAGACTCTTCATACAGGAGGTACACCTCTGCCGGTATACCATCTGGGCCTGGGGACTTGTGTAATGAAGCCTCATGCAGGGCGTTCTTCAGCTCTAGCATAGTAATAGGTAGGTTCAACATTTCCCTATCTTCTTCAGTCAACTGTGGGAAAGTACATGATTGCAAGAAATCAATCATCTCGAGTGTGTTATATCTAGCTTTAGAGGAATATAAGTCCTCATACAGTAGTAGTTTTGAAAGACCTTTAAGATATCCGGCCCTGTAGTATGCTTCTCCCCTGTATTCGCCTTTATTGCTATGATATTTGAGGTTTCCTGTTGTCCCCTTACTATAAGGGCAAGTAAGCGTCCCGTATTTTCCCCTTCCTCGAAATAACTTTGTTGTTGGAGATATCTACTCTTCTCTGCTGTTGTTAATAGAACGGTGTTATAAAGGGTCTGTACCTCCTTCCAGGAATCGTGCCTAACTTGAGAGGGGTCTGCAACCAGGGCTTGTTCCCTAGCTTTCAGTTCATCCCGTATACTTTTTTCCCATTCCTTCGATCGGGCTTTAATACCCGAGATTTCCTTTATCAGGCAGCCCCTTAAGAATGCTTTAATTGCATCCCATACAGTCGCTGCGCTAGCAGACCCCCTATTAAAGTGATAGAACTCCTGTATAGCCTCCCTTGTACCATCCGTAGATGGCATCATGGTCAGCCAATACGGGTTCACTTTCCATGGAATACGGTCCGATATCATATTAACATTAAGCTTTACCCAGAATGGCGAGTGATCGGATAGTAGGCGGGGCTTGTAGGCCGAGTCCATCACCCGATGCGTTAGTAAATCATTCCCCAACCCTAGGTCAATACGGGATAGCCCATCATGTGTGGCCGAGTAACATGAATAACATCTCTCATCTACGTGTCTCTCTCGCCAGACATCATGGAGTTCTAATTCCGAAAGCAGTGAAGCAAATGCAGTTTTATTAACCTTCTGCCCTATCCCTCTAGATAAGAGAGATATTCTGTCCAGGTTTCTATCAAGGGTGTTGTTGAAATTGCCTAGTACTAATGCCGGTACGTCTGGGGAGAGCGCCATAAATTGCGCTAAGTTCCTAAGTGGTGGAGGTACATATATTGAAGCGACAATACACAGCAAACCATTAATTTTACACAATAAGAAAACATATCTGCCCTCTCTATCTATCTGCTGTTGAAGGCATTCAAACATTATATTTGCTGAAAACAGCACACTTACTCCTCTGGAGTAGGAGGAGTGTGTTGAATGGTATTGCACCGGGTATTTTCGTAGATTCAGTAAGTGTACCATATCAGGGCGCATATGCGTTTCCTGTAGACAGATTACCTGTGGTTTCCTTTCAGTGAGATATTTAAATATTGCCTTTCTTTTGGTCTTATCTCCTAAGCCCCTGACATTCCATGTCATCAGCATTATGCCCTTATTATTACTATTCACCATTATCCTCAGAAAAAAAAAAGAAATAGAAAAAATTTAATAGACAAGCTTTAAATACATTTCCCTCTAAATCTACGGCCTTTCCCATCATTTCAGTGTGGTGATAATATCTTGTGTTGCCCCTTCTTACAGTACTTATTTGTGGCATGATTCCATTCATCCAGTGAGCCTGTACAATCTACATAACAATCTCTATATTTACCCATTGTATCCTTATATATTGGTGGTGTGACCCCCTCTTCCCTCCTCCCCTCCCCCTCCCTCAATCTCCCTCCCAGCCCCCCCTTCCTCCCTCCTCCCTCCCCTCTTGACCAGCTGGGCCGACCCTTAGGGCTGTGACCACTTCATTCCATCCATCCCTTCTCGTTTCCCCATGAACATTTATCCTAGGAACACTGTGCCTCCCCCCCTGGTGTTACTATCCTGGTGCTCCCTCTCCCCTATCTTCCTTTCAAATTTCCACCTTCGAGTATTATTGTTTAGTTTACTATTCAGTTTTCCTCTCCCAATACAGTGTTTTACCGCCCCCCCCCCCCCCCCATCTTTATAGTTTTATTGGTTTTAGTAAAAAAAAAAAAAAAAAAGTTCTTTCTTTTTTCTTCCATTTAAAGTTCTTGGGTTCTATGACTCTCCCTTATTTTCTTCCAGCCATTTTTCTACGGTTGTTGGGGAGTCGAACAGTTGTGTACCATCTGCTGTGGTTACTCGTAAGCGAGCAGGGTATAACAGGGCATAGGTTATCTTGTATTGTTGGAGAGTTCGTTTAATCGTCTAATCGCTTAATCGATCTGAAAGCCGCTCTTTGTCTTTGAAGGTCTGGTGAGAAGTCCTGATATAATGAAATCTTTGCCCCTTTGTAGGCGATTTCTCCCTTTTCTCCAAGAGTTAAAGCATAATTTTGTTCTGGTATATTCGTTATATTATGTTAATTTGTTTTTGGATAATTTGTTACTTCTGTAGAGTATAGATATTCGTTATAATGAATCAAATTTGTTTTATTGTTTAATTCTTTTGTTTTTGCATAATTTGTTATTTATGTATGTATATATATTTGTGATAACGATTCGTAGTTCGGAAAGTCGTTTGTTTTATGAATCCATTAACACACACAATAACACTATCTCTTCTCCTATGCTCAAATACATCAAATACAATACAACACCCTTCTCACTCAGTTCTCAGGAATGCACTTTGCCAGTAATCCAACCTCCAGCACAAAATAATCAGCCCATCTTTATTAACCACTTCCCACCCAGTCAATAGTGAATTAATGTCCGGGAAGTGGTTTCGTTATCCTGACTGGACGTCTATTGACGTCCCCAGGGCCATCTTTAATATGGTTTGGGCCCTGGGCAAACATTTTTTTTGGGCCCCCCTCCAGATTATTTTGGGCCTGGCTGGTTCACATGTATGTGTTTTGGCGGCCCTCATTTGTGCAAGCACAGCAGCCCATTGATTTGATTTGCTTACAGAAACTTATATTTACAATATAGATTAGCAAACAGTGACATACCTTGAGGAGCAGGACATGAAGAAGTCAGCCTCGGGAAGACCAAACTGGGGATGTTATAAAATCACATTCTAATTCACTTTTATATACAAGCAGCACCCAGTGGCAGAAAGGGAGAAGTGCACGTCTAAAGGGAAGCCAGGGGTGCTGTACATTTTAAAACACTGGGAAGGGAAGCAGTACTGTCACTGGCTGTGTGCCGCTGATGATTTTCAGCCTGATTTGTGGGCAGCACAGGGGCTAAAACGGGCGGCAGGTTCGCCATCAGGAATTATGGGGCCCCTTACACAGCTTCAGGCATGGGCCCCCTGGAGCAGAGAACCGGGGGGGGGGGGCTGCCGCGAATTTAGAAGCGGGTGGCCCTTTACAAAAAAAAGAAGAAATAAAGAAAAATATATATTTAAAAAAAGGGGTGTAGCCATCCAGGGCCCTGGGACCTCTGGGCCCTTTAATAAAAAAAATAAAAAATAAAAAAATATATAAACAAAAATAAAGAAATAAACATTTATAAAAAAAAATAAAAAAGGGTGTTTGCCACATGGGGCCCTCTGAGCCCTTTTAATTATATATGTATATATATATATATATATATATATATATATATATATATATATTTTAAAAAAAAAAAAAAAAAAAAGAGGGGGTTGCCATCCGGGGCCCTCTGGGTCCTTTAATAATAATAACATGTATATTTTATTTATATATATATATATATATATATAAGAAGGCCAGTATGGTGGCCTGAGTTTATGGGAGGAGACCGGAGGGTATTTAAGCAGCCCACTCACACATGCTCTTTGTCGGTTCAGTGAGCAGTACTACACGTCACTGGGCCGACTCTTCCCAGCTCACCTCATGTCCGTGAGTCTGCGCATTTAATCACATTCGATATCGCAAGTGCATTGCGGCTTCTCCCTTCATGGTCTTCGACGGCGGTTTACTGTCGTAGGTTGTATTCAAACCTTTTATATCATGTGCAATCTTGCAATTCGTTATGCTTCCTATCCTGCATTTCTTTTGTAAAAATCTGCCTCTGAGTTATTGTTGCTCATGTTCTAACATCTTAGTTACAAGCTTGGTACATTTGTAACTTCCTCCTGCCAAACAAACTATTTATTTGTATATTCATATTTGTGTCCATGCTTGCTGTCTCATTCATTTGGAGATTAGCATATGTTCTTTGTATGGGTTCTTTGGCAGATTGAGGTGGTAATTGAACTCACCTGCTGCCTTGTCTGCACTTGATAAGCCTGGGGGGATGGGTGGCTGGTAGCATACACTCTACAACCAATTCACAGCAGATTTGTTCAACACTCCTTACTTCCGATTCGTATCGGATTTGTTTAATGCATTTTACAACCGTTTTTGTATCAGTCATTTCTCTTTATAACCGTTTTGTATCAGATACATTGCATACTTTCCACCATTGCTATTCTATGTTTCCCCCATGCCGTGCGTTTTAGTTTCCGCAGCGGAACTTACAATTGTTTGTACACGGTTCTTCTCTCTCATTTATTTACCAAAGTTATTGCCTGTGCGTCATGCATGGTGCCACACCACACCACGCCACACTTTTCGGATGTGTTGCACATCCACTCCAGTCCAAGCAAACCCAGTTGCATGTTCATTGTCCCAGGTAGGATTCGTTTGCTTGTTTGTCATGTCAAAATATTTGTACGCACTTCTCGTGTTCTATTTTCTACACCAAACCTTGTTGTTTTGCCCCATGCACGGCATCCCTACACCTTTCCTACATGTTTCACTCCAGCCACAGTCCGCCGCAAACTCACTCGCATGGCCCACTATCGCAAGTAAAATTTGTTATTAAATTCTTTATGTCCTATCAATTTGCTACTATTCGTTGTCTCCCATATCGTTCGTTAGTGGCCCCTATGGAACCTACGATTCATACAGGCATTGTCCTTCTACCCTATACTGCTTGCTTAAGGTACAAACAAATCAGGTGTTTCTATCCTTTCTCAGTAACCCAATTCTTATTAATTGAGACCTTGCAACCATGCAAATCATCTCAGCAGCCTGACACCCTTGTTAAGACCCTTGCAACACATGACCTTTACAAAACGCAAAATAAAATATATATAAAAACGCAAAAAAAAAAAAAAAAAAACGCAAAAAAAAAACACGCAAAACCCCCCCCCCCCAAAAAAAACTTTCCACCACGCAATCTCAGCCCCTCGGCAACCTGACACCTGTTGAGACCATTGCAACCATGCAAAATCGTCTTAGCAGCCTGACACCCTTGTTGAGACCCTTGCAAACGCAATATCGTCTCAGCAGCCCTATACTCATTGAGATCCTTGCAACCATGCAAAATCATCCCAGCAGCCTGACACCCTTGTTAAGATCCTTGCAACACATGACCTTTACAAAACGCAAAATAAAATAAAACATATATATAAAAACGCAAAAAAAACCCCGCAACTATATAAAAAAAAAAAAAAAAAGCTTTGCCACCACGCAATCTCAGCCCCTCGGCAACCTGACACCTGTTGAGACCATTGCAACCATGCAAAATCGTCTCAGCAGCCTGACACCCTTGTTGAGACCCTTGCAAACGCAATATCGTCTCAGCAGCCCCACACTCATTGAGATCCTTGCAACCACGCAAAATCATCCCAGCAGCCTGACACCCTTGTTAAGACCCTTGCAACACATGATCTTTACAAAACGCAAAATAAAAAATATATATAAAAACGCAAAAAAAAAAAAAAAACGTTGCCACCACGCAATCTCAGCCCCCCGGCAACCTGACACCTGTTGAGACCGCTGCAACTACGCAAAATCCTCTCAGCAGCCTGACACCCTTGTTGAGACCCTTGCAAATGCAATACCGTCTCAGCAGCCCCACACTCATCGAGACCCTTGAAACCACACAAAATCATCTCAGCAGCCTGACACCCTTGTTAAGACCCTTGCAATACAAGGCCCTTACTAAAACGCAAATATATATATATATATATATATATTTATATATATAAAAAAGAAAAACGCAAAAAAAAAAAAACTTTGCCACCATGCAATCTCGGCCCAGCAACCTGACACCTGTTGAGACAATTGCAACCACGCAAAATCGTCTCAGCAGCCCTACATTCATCAAGGCCTTTGCAACCACGCAAAACCGTCTCAGCAGCCTGACACCCTTGTTAAGACCCTTGCAACACATGACCTTTACAAAACGCAAAATAAAAAATATATATAAAAACGCAAAAAAAAAAAAACGTTGCCACCACGCAATCTCAGCCCCCCGGCAACCTGACACCTGTTGAGACCGCTGCAACTACGCAAAATCCTCTCAGCAGCCTGACACCCTTGTTGAGACCCTTGCAAACGCAATACCGTCTCAGCAGCCCCACACTCATCGAGACCCTTGAAACCACACAAAATCATCTCAGCAACCTGACACCCTTGTTAAAAAAAAAAAACGCAAAAAAAAACCACGCAAAACCCCCCCCCCCAAAAAAAAAACTTTCCACCACGCAATCTCAGCCCCTCGGCAACCTGACACCTGTTGAGACCATTGCAACCATGCAAAATCGTCTTAGCAGCCTGACACCCTTGTTGAGACCCTTGCAAACGCAATATCGTCTCAGCAGCCCTATACTCATTGAGATCCTTGCAACCATGCAAAATCATCCCAGCAGCCTGACACCCTTGTTAAGACCCTTGCAACACATGACCTTTACAAAACGCAAAATAAAATAAAACATATATATAAAAACGCAACTATATAAAAAAAAAAAAAAAAAAGCTTTGCCACCACGCAATCTCAGCCCCTCGGCAACCTGACACCTGTTGAGACCATTGCAACCATGCAAAATCGTCTCAGCAGCTTGACACCCTTGTTGAGACCCTTGCAAACGCAATATCGTCTCAGCAGCCCCACACTCATTGAGATCCTTGCAACCACGCAAAATCATCCCAGCAGCCTGACACCCTAGTTAAGACCCTTGCAACACATGATCTTTACAAAACGCAAAATAAAAAATATATATAAAAACGCAAAAAAAAAAAAAAAAAAACGTTGCCACCACGCAATCTCAGCCCCCCGGCAACCTGACACCTGTTGAGACCGCTGCAACTACGCAAAATCCTCTCAGCAGCCTGACACCCTTGTTAAGACCCTTGCAATACAAGGCCCTTACTAAAACGCAAAAAAATATATATATATTTATATATATAAAAAAGAAAAACGCAAAAAAAAAAACTTTGCCACCATGCAATCTCGACCCAGCAACCTGACACCTGTTGAGACAATTGCAACCACGCAAAATCGTCTCAGCAGCCCTACATTTATCAAGGCCCTTGCAACCACGCAAAACTGTCTCAGCAGCTTGACACCCTTGTTGAGACCCTTGCGAACGCAATACCATCTCAGCAGCCCCACATTCATCAAGGCCCTTGCAACCACGCAATACCGTCTCGGCAGCCTCACACCATTGTTAAGACCCTTGCAAACGCAATACCGTCTCAGCAGCCCCACATTCATCAAGGCCCTTGCAACCGCGCAATACCGTCTCGGCAGCTTCCCACCATTGTTGAGACCCTTGCAAACGCAATACCGTCTCAGCAGCCCCACATTCATCAAGGCCCTTGCAACCATGCAATACCGTCTCGGCAGCCTCACACCATTGTTGAGACCCTTGCAAACGCAATACCGTCTCAGCAGCCCCACACTCATCGAGAGCCTTGCAACCACGCAATACCGTCTCGAGCAACCTCCCACTCATCAAAGACCTTTGTGACCATGCAGTCTCGCCCCAGCAACATGGCATTCATTGAGACCCTTGCAGCCAGAAAAATGGGTGTTTTTCAGCCGCCCCTGATCTCTCCTCTATGTTATCTTATCAGTATGTCTACACAGGATCCCCAATCACTCCTCTATGTTATCTTATCAGTACATGTACACAGGATCATTTATAGTCATTTCTAGGCAGTTGAGTTCAGAAACCTTCTCGAAAAAAAAAAATGGGTTCAGACGGATGTTCAAAGGCATTCGAAAGGCCAATGCCTGTAACAGCTTGTAAACACAGCCAGATGTGGTAACTCATGTTTACCAGCGTTTCATTCACAGTCGTTTTCATAAAAAAAAAAGAAAAAAAGGGAGGAAAATTGTCTCAGCAACTTGACACTCATTTGAGACCCTTGCAAAATGTCATCTCAGCTACCTCAAACTCGTCTACACCTTTGCAACCACACAATCTCGTCTCAGCAACCTAACACCCGTTCAGACCTTTGCAGCTATACAAAGTCGTCTTAGCAAACTGACACTCATTTGACACCATTGCAAACGCAATATCGTCTCAGCAACCTGACACCCGTTCAGAACTTTGCAGCCATACATAGTCATCTCAGCAGCCCAACACTCACTTGAGACCATTGCAAATGCAACATCGTCTCAGCAACCCCTCACGTGCAACCACACAAGGCCATCTCAAAACAAACCTCATAATCATCGAGACCTTTGCAACCACACAATATCGTCTCAGCAAACCAGACTGAGACCCTTGCAACCACACAATATTGTCTGCAGCAGTATAAAACACTTTGCAGCAAACACCTACGTGCAAACCCGAATACAAACTAAACTTGCAAACACACCTCAGTTGGCCATTCATCTTTGTGGCACGCGGGCCACTCATCTTTTCCCTGTCTTAGTTAGTTCAGGTTTCCAACCAGCACCAGCGAGTGCACGTTGGTCTGCGAGTGCACGTTGGTCAGCGAGTGCACGTTGGTCAGCGAGTGCACGTTGGTCAGCGAGTGCACGTTGGTCTGCGAATGCACGTTGGTCTGCGAATGCACGTTGGTCTGCGAGTGCACGTTGGTCGGCGAGTACACGTTGGTCAGCGAGTGCACGTATATCGTCTTGTTGCGCACCTGTGTATTGTCTTGATTTTCTCACACCAATGCAAGATCCAGTCCAAGTTCTCAAACTAGACCAAGCATCAGTAGCAGACTTAGCTATGTGGGACAACTTCCCCACCTGATAGAACAGCATTTCAATCTTCATCCCGGCAGTGTCAGCCGAGCCACCACAGGCTTTTGCCTGCATTTTTCGTCCGCCACTGGTTCTCTAAACCTTGGCCCCCAGAAATTCTCTTAAATTTCTGCTTCACCCAGTCTTCATCACGCCTCGTGCTGTACCCCATTGTGGCAGCTGCCCAGGTCTGGGTCCACACTTGAACTGGACAGACAGTGTTCTTCACCACAGCCGACTTCATCAATTAAGGTAGATCAAGCCTCTCCCCATCACGTCCTTCCTGCGCAGGCTCGCGCAGCTGTCACTTTGTCACCAGTTTAATATCTTCTGTAGACATGTTTCAGGCAAATGCAAAATCGCAGCTGATGCTCTGTCCCATTCCAACCTTACTTTGTTTTTCCAGCAAGAGCCTGGAGCTGACCCAATAACCATCCCTGTCCCACCCTGGTCATTGCTGACGATGGATTGAAGTAGCATCTCACCAACTCAACCCAGCTTATTAACCACTCCTTGGCACGCAACACACTGAAGGCCTATCGCACTGCTTGGAACACTAACTGCTAATTTTGGCCACTTGCCTCGGAGCAGCAATAGGCAACGTTAGACACGTCCTAGCCTTCATATCGTATTGCCACACGCAGCTGACCCTTTCTCACAATACTATCACGCCATATCTAGATGGCGTCCAGCATTTCCTGTCCCTGCAGGACCCCAGTAAACTGTCAGTATTCTCGAGCCCATGCAGTCAAGTCCCTTCTACAGAGCATACAGAAGCACCAACCTGTAGTCAGTGGCGAGCGCCTACCTTTCAAGAGTGCCCTCTTTAGGGACATGTCTGAAATCCTTACTCGTTCCCCATTTAGGGCCTTGCCCAGCATAGTCATCCAAGCAGCCATCTACCAGGCCTTCTACGGTTCCCTACAACCTAGTGAATTTACAGTCAGTGGCTCCGGCAGTCAGACACTGCTCCGACGCCCCCTGACTCGCTTTCGAACCCCGACACTCTCAGTCTGCAAACAAACCAGCCCCGGGGGTTGACATCAACCTGTTTCAGACTAACAATGCCTGACGCCCAGTGACGGTGCTCGACCGACTACTGCTCCATCTACCCAGCCAATCTGATGGTAGCTTGTTGCTACCCTTTCTAAACCAGCTCCCTGAGTGGCAGACAGTTGTCAAGCATGTCAGAATCCTAAGCAACTTGGGCTTCAAATCCCAGTCGGTAAAAGAAAGAAGGGGTAGCTGCGCTTAGGAAATACTAAATGAAGGGTACTAAGGTCAGTGAACGCACTGAGATGAGTGGGCGTGTGTGACTGCAGCCCCCCCTAAATATAACTCCCCAAAGGGGTATATATAAAGAAATACAAGAGGTGGTGGGGGTAGTGGCGCTGTCACTAATATGTTGTTTATTAAGCCGGTAAAATAATGGGCTTTAATGGGACAACATTCCCCTGAGGAAATATAAGAATATAAAAAATAAGAGGAATATGAAATAGAAGTCCAAAAAACAAATTTCATACATGCTTTCTACCCCTGCAGGGGTGATTGCCTTTGGTGAGTGGGGACCCATAAGGGGGAACACCGGACCCACTGCGAAAGTCACTTGTGATTTTGCTTACCACCTATCCCATTAGGTGCACCTTGACCACCTTACTTCACCTGCTATATATATCTATGGACATTGTCATCTAACTTTTATGTTTTTTGGACTTCTATTTCATATTATGCACATTTGTATCTATGCCACATATTACATACTGGGCCACTTATACTATACACTGGGCCACTGACTGTGTTCTTAGTGCATATCTTATATGACCAGGAAGACCTAATTTATTTATCTACATTTTTATATTTTATATTTTTTACTTATGTAATCACACCTCCGGTGGCTGTTTGAGGTATCACTACTAGTGATCTTACACATTCATTTATATTATTATTTGTGTCTCCTCTTATTTTTTATATTCTTATATTTCCTCAGGGGAATGTTGTCCCATTAAAGCCCATTATTTTACCGGCTTAATAAACAACATATTAGTGACAGCGCCACTACCCCCACCACCTCTTGTATTTCAAATCCCAGTCGGTTCTCTGGACATTCTTTCCGAATTAGAGCAGCCTCAACTGCCTCCCAACAGGGAGTACCAGACCACGTAATCGAGATACCAGGCTGCTGGGAAGTCTCCTTGTTTTGCCACATATATCCCAAATCCTCAGGAAGGAATGGCACAAGCCTTTACTAAGCTGGCTCAATAAATACAAAAAATCAATATAAGCTATTTCCCTATCTGAGTCGTTTGCCCCCTTTTCTTGGCATACTGACCAGACCACCAAGGCACACTTCAGGTCTATGTATGTTGTAAGTCTTGTCGCGTGTTTATGTGATCCACATCACTCTCGGTCAGAAGGCCACGACCATAAAAATATATATATATATTTATTAAAAGAAATATATAAAAACAGTTGTTTTTTTTATAAAACAAGTTTTTTTTATAAAAAAAGGGGGGGTTTCCATCTGGGGCCCTGGGGGCCTCCGGACCCCTAAAAAAAAGGGGGGTTGCTTTGGGCCCCCAACAGTGACAGGGACCTGGGCAGCTGCCCCTGTTTGCCCTATGGTAAAGACGCCCCTGGACGTCCCGCAGGACAACAGTCACTGTGTGCCTGGGGGGGCGTGCATCATGGCGATCGGTGATGCGGTGTGTCAGTCTGACAGCCGTGTCCAATCACGGCTGATCTCAATGTAAACAGGAAAAGCCACGCGAGTAGATGAGAGCCCATCGGCTGCTCTCCTGATAGGGGGGGTTTGTGCTGATAGTTTATCAGTGCAGCACCTCCTCGGATCACTGCACAGGACCACCAGCATGCCACCCAGGACCACCAGGGTTGGGCATCCACACTGGACCACCAAGTATGCCCCCTAGACCACCAGGGAATGCCAATCGGTGCCAAGGCAGCTGCCAATAAATGCCCAGGCAGCTGCCAAGTAGTGCCCATTCAAAATCCCTGCCAGTGCTACCAGGGATACCCATCAATGCTGAATATAAGTGCCGTATGTTAGGGGCCATCAGTGCCATGTATCGATGCCCATTAGTGCCACCCGTCAGAGCCACTAAGTGCCCAGCAGAGCCACCTATCAGTGCCCATCAGTGCCGCCTATCAATGCCACCCATAAGTACCCACCATTGCAGCCTTTCAGTGCCCATCTGTGTCGCCTATCAGTGCCTACCAGTGCCACCCATGAGTGCCCATCAGTGCCATCTATCAATGCCCATCAGTGCTGCATATCAGTGCCACCCAACAGTGCCCATCAATGCCGCATATCAGTGCCCAACGTCAGTGCCTGTCAGTGCCACCTCATTGGCGCCACCTCATCAGTGCTGCCTTATCAGTGCCCATCAGTGAAGGAGAAAATGTACTTATTTACAAAATTTTATAACAGAAAAAAAATAAAAACTTTAATTTTTTTCAACATTTTCTGTATTTTTTTATTTGTATTGCAAAAAATAAAAACCCCAGAGGCAATCAAATACCACCAAAAGAAAGCTCTATTTGTGGGAACAAAATGATAAAAATTCTGTTTGGATACAGTGTAGCATGACCGTGCAATTGTCATTTAAACAGTGACAGCGCAGAAAGCTGAAAATTGGCTCGGGCAGGAAGGGGCATAAGTGCCTGGTATTGAAGTGGTTAAACATGTGTGTGCCTCTATCTAACATAGAGGTCACACAAGGAGGTGAGCAGGCAGTTTTTCTATATAGCTTGGTAACTCCAGGGAGGGGGATCCCACCACTATTGCACATTAAACACAGAAGTTATTTTGATAAAAATATTTATGTTCACTTAATAAATTGATTTTATTTGTTATTCTGCACTTTTGATAGTATTGCTATGCTGGAGACCTAAGGCTGCAATAAATAGTCTGGGGATACCAGAAGAGCTGATGATCTCATTGCAGATCATGTCCACCATATTATTGAAGTCCAAGGAGTAGCCATTATATTGAATAAGGGCTCTTGCACTCGGACGTGTCCATGTACGGTCTCTGCTTTGCTCGGCAGGGATCGCTCTATCCATGGCCGTTTGAAAGAATTTGGGGTCCCCAAGCAAAATGGGGGCCCCCAAGCACACCCCCCCACCTGCATGCAAAGCCTACGTTAGTGCTACACTAATTTTTTACACCTATGTTCCTTCTCCTCCCCCTTACCTAGTCCCTATGTTTTTCTATTCTCACCTCCCCTTCTTCCCTGTAGGCTGCTGCTGTAGCGTGGCCGAGCGCCTCTTCTTCCTGTCAGTCCGGTGTTCTATCATTTTGGGTCCCCAGTCCCCTATCAGATAATGCCCGAGCCAGGTTCTGTGTGGTACATGAGATTCAGTTTTCTGTGTTCCCAGCCGGACTGAAAGGAAGTGAGCACTCAGTGTACACTTCCTGTCAGTCCAGCCAGGAACAGGAAACTGAATCTCCTGTACTACGCGCAGTACCCGGCCGGACTGACACTACAGCCTGGGAAGGGGAAGTTGGGGGCCCCAGGCCAGTTCGGGGCCCCAAGCAATTGTTTGTTTTGCCTGTCCTGTAGCGACAGGCCTGGCTCTATCAATCCCCGCTGAGCAGGCAGATGACAGGTCAGTCTCTGCACACTGTGCAGGGACCGACTTGTCAGAGCTTCACTCTCCTCTATGGGGGATAGGATGAAGACGGACCGTAGAGTCTGTTTTCATCCGATCTGATCCACCAGACAGATGGAAGATAGAGTTTCCATCCGTCTGAATTTAGTGGATCAGATGTCAGCGGATATGTCACAGCTGACATTCGTCGCTCCATAGACCTGCATGGAGCGTCCATTCAGGTCCACCTAAAATTGTATTTCTTCACAGTCATATTAATATTATTGCATTAATGTTATATATGTTTTGGGTCACTTTGTAACACAGCACTGTTTTTGGTATATATTATTTTGTAGGTGGAGTGACACCACTGGGAACCCTATGCACCTTTAGATTTCCTAATTAACTTCACATCAGCTACGCCAGTTGTCTAAATACCCAATATGTGTGTGTATGCAACTTACTTGTAAATTCCCTCGGCCTCCCACCATATAGTGATCAGTTCTTGAGTGACCCATCGCCAGGCTCAAGCACTGTAACAATTTACAAATGTTTTAGATTTTTTTTTTTATTATTCACTTCTGGATATATATGTTCAGGTAACCTCAGACAAGCAGATCACATACATATATAAACTGCATGTAAGTCTTATGTTTTTCCCATTGCTGAGTAAAAACTGTGAGAAACTGTAAAAGGTTATTGTTTACTGCAGTAAAACACTGCCAGGTGCAAAGGTTATAGTCGCACAGTGTGTAACCAGTAGATAACATATCTATAAAGAGGCTAGGCAATGTTTCTTTTGCAGAGAGATATAGCAAGAAACAGAAATCAGCACATTTAAATAAAACAGGAGAGAATATAACGAACAAAAGCTTTAAATGTACACAGGTTAATACAGTTTCCGCTGTTAAGAAGCAAGTCAAACCAGTTTGGGCAAAGGCGTCCATAGAAAGGAACACACAACGTTTTTTTTCTTCATAAGTCACTGGAGAATCAAAGACCATAAATATGGTGTCAGGTAAACGTTTTTCTGTCCTTTTCACTCCATTTCTTCTATCCTAGTTTCCATATTTATGATCATTTTTCCTTTGGTAGTGCAAATCAATGCTTAATGAATGCATAACTAATTGCCAAATCTATAAAGAAGGAGAAGGTAAATGACAAGTAATAGCGTGTGCTATTGCGTAATTTCATTTTAGTCTTGTATTATGTTACATTGCATGTGTGATATCAGTCTGTTTTGTTCTATTTCTTGTTTAACCACTTAAGCCCCGGACCAATATGCTGCTAAATGCCCAAAGGTGTTTTTACAATTTGGCACTGCACTGCTTTAACTGGTAATTGCACGGTCATGCAATGTTGTACCGAAACAAAATTTGCGTCCTTTTCTTCCCACAAATAGAGCTTTCTTTTGATGGTATTTGATTGCCTCAGCGTTTTTTTTTGCAATATAAACGGAAAAATTCAGAAAATTTAGAAAAAAAAATGATATTTTCTACTTTTTGTTATAAGAAAAATCAAATAAACAAAATTTTAGTCAAACATTTAGGCCAAAATGTATTCAGCCACATGTCTTTAGAAAAAAAATTGCAATATCAAAAAAAAAAAACAGTGACACTGGTCCGACGGACCGCTTCAGCAGACATCTCCGATCATGTGTACGGACTAGCGGACATGTTTTTCCAGCGGACAAATTTCAAAGCATGTCCGGAGACATGTCCGTCGGAGACATGTCCATCGGATATGTCCGCTGGTTAGTACACTAACCAGCAGACAGAAATCTCCGCGCATGCGTCAAATGGATTCGACGCATGCGTGGAAGTATTTTACTTCCTGGAGTGGTGACGTGGCTGCGTCAACGTCACCGCCATGTCACCGCGTCCTCAGCCCGAAGGGAATTTTCGTCCGATGGTGTGTACACGCCATCGGACCAATATCCAATGAGACATGTCCGCTGAAAAAGGTCCGTCGGACATGTTTGAGCGGACATGTCTCATCGTGTGTACGCGGCCTTATACAGCGATCAGAAAACCGATCACTTAGTGACACTGGCAAAAGGGGGTGAAAGGGTTAACTAGGGCGGTGATCAAGGGGTTAAACCTTTATTAGGGGAGGTAGGGGGCTACCCTGGACCTAACACTAACTGCATGTCACACTAACTGTCACACTGACACTAAATGCAGTGATCAGTAAATATATGATCACTGCAATCAGTGACACTGTGACAGGGGGCTGGGGGGGTGATCTGAAGGGGTTAAGTGTGCCTATGTGTACTGGTGTCAGTGTGCTGTTGTGCAACTTACTTGTGATGTCTTCTCTCCTCTCGCCGGAACGAAAATACCACCGAGAGGAGAGGTGACATCACTTTCTCTGCCTGTGTTTACATTACACAGGCAGAGGGGGGACAGAGGGGGGAAGCGGATTCGCTGGGAGCAATCACGAGGGGGCGGACAGAAACGAACAGTGGCCCCCTCATCCCTGATCGCTCCCAGAGGCTTACCGACCACCGAATGTAGCGGGGGATCGGACCCCCGACTGGCGGGAAGGCAGGAAGGTGGCGGCACGTCCATCTGCCTCTAAGTGCCATTCTGTGGACGTACATTTACATGCGGCGGTCGTTAAGCGGTTAAAGAGTAACTCCACTTTTGTTGATTGATAAAACAAAACAACAAAAAACAATCCACCCTGGGTGTTTAACCACTTCAGCCACGGAAGATTTGGCTGCTTAATGACCAGGCAATTTTTTTGCGATATGGCACTGCGTCGCTTTAACTGACAATTGCACGGTCGTGCAACGCTGTACCCAAACAAAATTGATGTCCTTTTTTCCCCACAAATAGAGCTTTCTTTTGGTGGTATTTGATCATCTTTTTTTTTTTTATGAACAAAAATAGAGTGACAATTTTGAAAAAAACACGATGGCCCGGATTCAGAAACAACTTACGTTGGCGTATATTGATACGCCCCATAAGTTTTAGGATGCGCCGTTGTATCTGTGTTCCGTATTCTGAAAGCAAGATACGCCTGAATGTGGGCTTGATCCGATCGACGTAAGTCTTAGTACACCGTTGTATCTAGGATGCATATGTACGCTGGCCGCTAGGGGCGCTTCCGCAGATTTCCACATCGAATATGCAAATGAGCTAGATACGTCGATTCATGAACGTACTTGCGCCCATTTCCATAAGTCGTACGCGAATAGGGCTGTGCGTAAGTTACATTCACATCGTAGGCAGTGATCGGCGTATCTTAGGCATTCTATCCGACGTGATTCTGAGCATGCGCACTGGGTTACGTCCACGGATGGCGCATGCACTGTTTGTTCAGCCATGCATCTACATGGGGTCACGCTTCATTATCATACAACACGCCCCCTACCTGCCTACTTTGTAATACGCGGGCTTACGCCGGTCCATTTACGCTACGCCGCCGTAACTTAAGGTGCAAGTTGTTTCTGAATACGGAACTCGCCTCTCTAAGTTACGGCGGTGTAGCGCATATGAGATGCGCTACACCTGCTGAAAGATACGCAAATGTATCTGAATCCGGGCCAATATCTTTTACTTTTTGCTGAAATAAATATCCCAATTTAAAAAAAAAATTAAAAAAAATTCTCACTTTAGGCCAATATGTATTCTTCTACATATTTTTGGTAAAAAACAAATTGCAATAAGCGTATATAGATTGGTTTGCGCAAAAGTTATGGCTTCTACAAAATAGGGGATAGATTTATGGCATGTTTATTATTATTATTATTTTTTTACTAGTAATGTCGGTGATCAGCAATTTTTATTGGGACTGCGATATTGCGGACAGATCGGACACGTTTGACACATTTTTGGGACCAGTAACAATTATACAGCGATCAGTGCTATAAAAAATGCACTGATTACTGTATAAATGTCACTGGCAGGGAAGGGGTTAACACTAGGGGGCGATCAAGTGGTTAACTGTGTTCCCTAGGTGTGTTCTAACTGTGGGGGGGATGGGACTGACTAGGAGGAGAGAGAGATCAGTGTTCATAGTATGAACACATGATCTGTCTCCTCTCCCCTGAGAGAACCGGGATCTGTATGTTTACACACACAGATCCCAGTTCTCGCTTTGACACAAGCGATCGCAGGTGCCCATCGTTCATCGCGCCTGATGGACAGTCAAATCGGCTCAGGCAGCATGCGCCCCCTAGTGGTCAAAGGGCAAACCGACACAAGGTAACATTGTTTCAACCAGGGGAGCCAACCTGCCGCAGTACAACAGGTCGGGAAGGGGTTAATGTAAATTGCAAGCATTTTATCAAACTTATTTTCAAAGTTGTACCTGTTTCTGCTCTATAAATTTGCTCTTTTGTTAGATCATGCCTTGTGCAGGACTGAATGCAAGCAACTTTTTTTTATTTCTGATCAGCTGATGCACTTGCAAAAATCAGTGAGCCAATTACACAAGCAGGAAATTTCATCTGGGTGGGTGGTAATGCATACACCAACTGTATACAGAATGCCATATTGCATTGAATTTTACAGTAAATTACAGCACTGCAGATTGAAAAGTAAATATAGCTTTTAAAAACAATCATTTACAATATGGCTTGTGCCTCTATTGTATACACTATTTTATTTGAAATATTTTTTCCAACGAAAGTGGAGTTACACTTTAATAGGCATTGGGATAAGACATACAGATGTACATTTTGTTAAATAGTTAAATCTCTTTAAGAAGGTCATGTTGGCACTACATGTGCCTTTCTTTAAATAAATTATATTTTTTTATTTCTCTTAAAGTTGCTTTTTATTATTATTATTGATTATTGATTTTTTTAGCCATTTTTCATCGACTACTGGTGCCCTGCAATGGGGGGGGGGAAGCCACCAAATATTTAAATGAGAAAATCTTCTGCACTGTGTGACAGGAAGTCAGGTAAATCTGTGTGTGTTGTCCCAGACGGGAGATATATTTCTGTCTTGTTTAGACAATACACCAATTACTATTGGGTGTCGGCTGCAGAGATGGCCAGAGAGGTTTAGGGCGTTAAAAGGTTTCAGCTGTTCAGAATTAAGCAATTAAAGCCCCTATAAAGACAGCCCAAGGATGACGACTGATTGCTGCATCCAGGGGCTTTGTGAGTGAAGGAGCAGTCACAAGCACTTCTGAAGAGGTGAGGTGCTGATGGATATTTCTGTGTGAGAAATATCAAAGAGACTTTTTTGTTGTTTTCTGCTGTAGGACCAGCAGTGTCTGCCCAGCAGTAGGCTGTGCCAGACTCCATAGGTAGGTTCCTGTGTTGGGAAGGTAGACGCCCCAAGTGGCAAGGGTTTATTTTATGTTTTGTGTATGCTGTTTTGATGCTTGCACGTGTATCCAGCAATATGGAAAAATAAACCATATGATTTGTTTTCAACAATCCTCTACTGCCTTTTTGTACAGTTCAGCGTGTAGTGAACCCATCCAGGGGGTCACACACACCCGCTACCGAGTTAATCCCTCACACATGGTGGAGTGCCGCGGGCAGTTAAAGAAAGCCCAAAATGGAGGAGATAATAAAACAGATGGTTATAGTAAATGCAAATCAACAGCAGACTAATGCAGCTTTGGTGCGGAGCCTTGCAGCTTATCAAATAAACAGTGCAGCTCAACAACAGGCTCACCAAGAGAGCCTTGCAGCTTACCAACAGGCTCACCGAGAGAGCATGACAGGTTGGGAGGCCATTATAAAACTATTTGAGAGAACAGAGGAACAGGATAGCAAGCCTTCTCTGATTGAGAATCCAGAGGACCATAATGCTATGGAGGTTACTACGTCTGTTGTTGAGACGGAATCATCAGCGGAGTGTAGTACTTCACCAGAGGAACAAGAAGTGGAGCCAGAGGAGTGTGCCCTGGCAGAGCCTAAAACTCCCAAAGTAAAGGAGCCGCCATTAGTAGTAGAAGAGTCTGTAGAGCCTGTTGAATTCAATGTTGTGAATGGCATTCCAGAGGTCAAACCAGACGAGACCAAACCAGAAGAGAAAGACCCTCATGTACAAGAAGATGCTGAGGAGGTCCCGGCTGTCCCCACAGTATCAGCTCCTATGAAGCTGAATCGACGGTCTGACAGTTATGCTAAATACAGTAGAGAACCTTTAGCAAATACTTTGAAGAAACTTGATGATCCAGCTACCAAATTGCTGCATTACCATATGAAGTATTTCCCTGGCGTTGACAAGTCAGAGCTGGATCAGAGTCCTGTCACAAGGCATATGCAGACAAGAGGCCATTTAGCTCACGAAAAGGCCAGTCAGCAAAGCTCAAAGAAAAGACGCACCACAAACAGTTCAAATTCCCACCGACCGTCCCTAAAAGACAAAAGCAAGGAGAACTTAATCCAGAAGTCTCATCGCAAGCCAGACAAGCTGTCTGAAAGTGTAAGAGAAAAGTTCAAAAATGTCTTGGGTCTGAAGTTAAAGAAAAAAAAAGAAGAAAAAGAAAGCAAAGTCAGAGCTGTCTGGTAGTGAAGAGAACATAGAGGTGTCTAAGGAGCTCTCACCAAAAAAATTACAACCTTCAAAGCTCAACAGTGATTATAAGGCCCCGTGTTCCCGTAAAAACAGCGATCATGGATGCCGTCTATATACAAGACTAAGTGATGAGGAGACGCTCAGCGATTCTTGCACAGAAAGCTTACTTTGGAGTGATGAGGATTACAACGAAGAGATCGTTGTCACACATGCTTAATGGTTTTCTAAATGTTGGGCGCAACAGGAGCTAGTACAGCTCTGCCAAGCAAAGACTTGTGATAGACAATATGGATGAGAATGTTATGGATGCAAATATGGGCGAACTGTTAGATCTCTGCTTAGGAAAGATTAAGCAATCACAGTCCAACACCAGCCAGCCTGATGCAAATGGCTCCAAGATAGGGGCTATGGATGAGTTGCTGGGACTCTGCTCTGGAAAATGTGTCTGTCAAGATGATGGTTCAAATCAAGAATCTTTTAGTTGTACAGTGCCTGCCGCCGAGAATGTGTTTTTAGCACGACAGCATCGCGCTGAATCTCGGCGACAGGCTGCCGATATCTCGCACTCGCTGGAATAGTAAAAGCACATTCCAGCGAGTGCGTCATAGAAGCGACGGGGATCCGACGCGGATTCCCGCCAATTCTACACGTGGGCGGAGTTTGTTATGAATCCTGAAGGAGAAATCCCCGCCGGATTTTTAAAAAAAAATCCGGCATGGGTTCCCCCCTCAGGAGCATAACGAGCCCTTAGGGCTACCTACCACGTGGTACCTACCGGAGCATGATGGGACTGCGACGTCACAAGACAGGCCTATATAATTCGCTGCGAGCCGCGCGCCCGGCATAACAGCGGAAGGAAGCGTCACGTCAACATCTGGAGAACAGAAGAAGAAGAAGACGACGTCACAGAAGAGGGGGCTCGCCGCCGCTAGTAATTGAGCTAACACACAAAGTTAGCGGCGGCGAGTCCTGAAGAAGAAGAAGACCCCCGGAGAGCGGAGAAGACCCCCGGAGAGCGGAGAAGACCCCCGGAGAGCAGGAGAAGACCCCGGAGAGTGGGAGAAGACCCCCCAGCCGCCGAAGACGTCGAAAGAAGCCCGCCGGGTGGTGGGCGCTTTTATCAAAGCGCCCCCCCCGGCGGCGGAAGAGAACCAGACGGCGGCACCCACCCCCCACAGAAGCCCACCGGAGGGGGGCGCTTTTATAAAAGCGATCATACACACCCCCCCCCGGCGGCCAACTAATAAAATATTTCAATACCCTGTGTGGTTTATTTGTGTTTACACTTTTTATTTGCAGGTAAATGGGTAGGGGTACAATGTACCCCATACTCATTCACTTAGGGTGGGGGGCCGGTATCTGGGGGCCCCCTTATTAAAGGGGGCTTCCAGATTCCGATAAGCCTCCCGCCCGCATACCCCGACAACCAACGGCCAGGGTTGTCGGGAAGGGGCCCTGTCCTCATCAACATGGGGACAGGGTGCTCTAGGGTGGGGGGCCGCAGTGCGCCCCCTGCCCCAGAGCACCTAACCCCCCCATGTTGAGGGCATGCTTCCCGGTACGGCTCAGGAGGGGGGGGGGCGCTCGCTCGCCCCCACTCCCTTCCTGACTGGCCGGCCGGCGTGCTTTGGATACGGGTCTGTTATGGATTGTGGGGGGACCCCCACGCCGTTTTTTCGGCGTAGGGGGTCTCCTTACAACCCATAACAGACCTAAGGGCCCGTTATGCTCCTGAGGGGGGAACCCATGCCCGATTTTTTTTAAAAATCCGGCGGGGATTTCTCCTTCAGGATTCATAACAAACTCCGCCCACGTGTAGAATTGGCGGGAATCCGCGTCGGATCCCCGTCGCTTCTATGACGGCTTTGTCTCCATCGCGGCAAGCCAGCTCGGCGCTGGCTCTCGCGATGGGGCTCGCAAGTGCTCAATCTCGCCGAGAAAGGGAGCGAGATTGACACAATATCCCAGTCACCTACTGTACAAAGGCTCATGCTGAAAATGAGAAAAGTGACCTAATGTCTGAAGCAGTTGCTCTCTGTTCCGGTTCTTTCACCAACAGAGAAAATGAAGAAAATGAGGCCGGGCTTGAGGATTTCCATCTTCTACCATGTGATGATTCTGACAGCGAAGAGCTTGCAGAAATTAAGAGTGGTGCAGAAGATGAAGAGGAGGAAGTGAAGGAGCAAGTAAAGGTGGAAATGGCAGTGAAGGAGGAGGATGACGCCCTGCAGGATGAGGCGTCTGCTGTGCTGGCGGGGAGCTATTCCGAAATGTGCTCCTACCACCTGGGTTATGTGAAGAGACAAGCGCTGTACGCCTGCAGTACCTGCACCCCGGATAAAGAGGAGCCTGCTGGGATATGTCTGGCCTGCACATACAAGTGTCATGAAGGCCACGACCTGTTTGAGCTCTACACCAAGAGGAACTTTCGCTGCGATTGTGGAAATGCCAAATTTAAACAGCTGGAGTGCAAGTTATATCTGGATAAAGAGAAGAAAAACCTGGCTAATAATTACAATGACAATTTCTTCGTACTGTACATGTGTACTGCACATGTAAGAGATTGTACCCCGATCCTGAGGATAAGACCCCAGATGAGATGGTGTGCCAGGGCTGTATGGATCACTATTCATTTCTTTGGGCCTACACTGCCAAGTTAGGAGTTCCTGGTGTCACCAAGATTACCAAAACAGAAACGGAACATGAAGATGTTAAAGTTGATGATTGTCCTATGGAAACAGCCAACACTCAGAATGGACTAATAATAAATAATGAAGAATGTGTGGAAGATAACGACGATGAGGAGGAGGCAATTCTTAGAAAGCTAAATCTGAAGGACTTTATGGAAAATGAAGCTGAACTTTCTGGAAGTAATGTTGAAAGTGAAATCCCTGATCGCTTCAGGACAAATGAAGTGGCTGAAGTGCAGGAAGTAGGGGTTTGCACATCTTCAGTTCTCAGTCAGTTGCTTGATGGAAATAAAGCTGGAAAACTTAATTCTGACACTACACTAAATGATGTAGAAAAAGTGTGTCCAATGTCCACTAAGCCTTGTGGGTGTGGTAGGGCAGGTCATATTCATGGCTTTCCCATAGTTGATGATCGGCAGAGCAGGGTCATTGAGGAATCTGAATTGCAAGAAATATGCACCCAGACTGAAGCTATTTTTGCCTCTGTGAATTATTTGCATGTTGAAGAGCAGTGTGTTAATTTTTATGTTAATGAAATTAAATCAGTAAATACAATGTCACCCCTACCACAGGCAGGATCTGTAGAGAGGGGTTTGGTGTCCACCGAAGTAAAAAGGAGTCGTTTTGGGTCTTCAGAATGAATGGTACCAGCATGTCATGATCGGAATAGAATTCAGGAAATCATCTGTGATACCTTAAATCGACAGAGTGAAGACATCTGTGATGTTGAATCTGGAAAACCACGCTCCCACAGTGAGGTTATTGCAAAGTCTGATATAACTAGTGCAGTTTCTGTCCAAGACTTGGATAGACCGCCCTCTGTGGTTGAAACACAGTTAGGTGATGCAGGAAGCCATGTAGTACAGTGCTGCCTGTCCATACATGATGAAATCGGATTTGAATATAAAATGAGTGTCACATCCTGTGAAACCCAGTCTTTGGAAAGTGTTCTGTCAGAGCCAGTGTCGCAGGATAATACTTTGGACTTGACTACCGAGATTCCTTTGGAAGTAAAATCTATTTTTCAAAGTGTAGAATCTGTAATGGCAGATGAGCCCTCTGAACGTTGTGAAACCTCCATCACTGAAGTGGTCAGAGAGGCTAATTGTACTAATTTAATGGATGCTTTTTCCAAATGTCTTGAAAGGAATGAAGAATATGAGAATTTGTGTCCAATAGTCGTTGGTTTCAAAGAAAAAAAGTGCTAGAACATTTTTGGGAGACTATGAGGCAAAGATAGTTGAACAACTAGCCATAAACATAATTTCAAAAGTGATTGTAGCTCCTAGACAACAAATGTTGTCTAGCTCAGTTAATGATGTGTCCGATAGCAGTTTTCAAGTTCTTGGTGAGAATAGGGATGTGCGAACAAGTGATGCACAAAGTAAGCAGTTGGTTCAAGAAAGTGACAAGGATTCAGTTTCTGAAAACCTTACGTTGGGTTTGGTAGATTTTCACCATACTTGTGAGTCTGAACTATCACAAAGTAAGAAACATGGAAATACAGAATTGACAAGTAATGATTTCCGCCTAGAGCACCAAAGGTAAGAAAAACCGCCTAGCACATCGGTTTATCAGAGGTCATATGCGTCAGAGTTTAGTCCAGTTCATAGAAGAACAGATTTTTTTGAGTGTCACCATGCCTTGGAGGATTCCAGTCTTAGTGTGTTTTCACCCGGAGAAAGCATCCACATGGATGATCCATTGCAGAGCACAGTGTTATCAGCTCTTGGTATTGGTTATGATGCGCTGAGTTCTTCAGGGATTGAGCTATCGAGGGAAACCTTTGTGTCCATTGAAAAACCAATTAAGGTTTTGCATGGTTTACAACTGAAAATTAGTATATTACAGAGCAAGGAACACCCTTTTATGTACCTCAGCCGAAATGTGAAGACCAATAGGAGAATAAATAGGCGGTTCCTGGCCCTTCAGGAATTTAGTTTTGTCGTAACGCATCACCCCGGTGTTAAAATGGGGAATGCAGATGGTTTTTCCCGAGTGCATGCGTGCCTGGCAACCTGTGTCCCAACCCTACGGGTTGAAACAAGAGGGGGGGGTATGTGACAGGAAGTCAGGTAAATCTGTGTGTGTGTTGTCCCAGACGGGAGATATATTTCTGCCTTGTTTAGACAATACACCAATTACTATTGGGCATCGGCTGCAGAGATGGCCAGAGGGGTTAATGTAAATTGCGAGCATTTTATCAAACTTATTTTCAAAGTTGTACCTGCTTTGCTCTTCTGTTAGATCATGCCTTGTGCAGGACTGAATGCAAGCGACTTTTTTTATTTCTGATCAGCTGATGTACTGATCAGCTGATGCACAAAATCAGTGAGCCAATTACACAAGCAGGAAATTTCATCTGGGTGGGGGGTAATGCATACACCAACTGTATACAGAACGCCATATTGCATTGAATTTTACAGTAAATTACAGCACTGCAGATTGAAAAGTAAATATAGTTTTTAAAAACAATAATTTACAATATGGCTTGTGTCTCTATTGTATACACTATTTTATTTGAATTTTTTTTTCCAACGAAAGTGGAAAGTGGAAAGTGGAGTTACACTTTAATAGGCATTGGGATAAGACATACAGAAAATGTACATTTTGTTAAATAGTTAAATCTCTTTTAGAAGGTCATGTTGGCACTACATGTGCCTTTCTTTAAATAAATTATATTTTTTATTTCTCTTAAAGTTGCTTTTTATTATTTTTCTATAGATTTTTTTTAGCTATTTTTCATCGACTACTGGTGCCCTGCAATGGGGGGGAAAGCCACCAAATATTTAAATGAGAAAATCTTCTGCACTGTGTGACAGGAAGTCAGGTAAATCTGTGTGTGTTGTCCCAGACGGGAGATATATTTCCGCATTCTCAAACACACCAAATAAGAAAAAGAAAGAAAATTAAATATACAGTGGGGATCGAAAGTTTGGGCACCCCAGGTAAAAATTTGTATTAATGGGCATAACGAAGCCAAGGAAAGATGGAAAAATCTCCAAAAGGCATCAAATTACAGATTAGACAACGATCATAGTGGCTGTTTCGCCACTTGATCATTCTTACAGGAGGTGAGAGGGGACGCCCCCCCCCCCTCCCGCCACCCTCTGGTGCTTCTACCAACTCACCGTTACGATCAAAGCCAGGATAATTTTTCATTTGTTTTATTTCAGGCCTCCCAGTCTAGAGGTGAGATGTGGGGTCTTATTGATCCCATATCTCACTGTAAAGAGGACCTGTCATGCCATATTCCTATTACAAGGAATACAATTATTTTTGGGGAAAAAAGTGTCAAACTAAAATAAATAAAGTAAAATGAACAATAAATTTTCTTTTAAAGCGCCCCTGTCCCCGTGTGCTTGCATGCAGAAGCAAACGCATGCGTAAGTCCTGCCCACATATAAAAATGGTGTTCAAACCACACATGTGAGGTATCTCTGTGAATGTTAGAGCGAGAGCAATAATTTTGGCCCTAGACCTCCTCTGTAACTCAAAACATGTATCCATTAAAAAAAAACATTGCCTTTTCCCCATAGGCGACATTTTTATTTTTTTTATTACTGGTTACATGTTTAAGTAGCAAAGTTTGGCACCCAATTTTAAAGAGTGACACGTTAGGTATCTATTTACTCAGCGTAACTTCATCTTTCACATTATGCAAAAACATTGGGCTAACTTTACCGTTTTTTTTTTTTTTTTTATAACGCACAAACCTTTTTGTTAGAAAAATTGCTGTGCAAATACTGTGCAAGATAAAACGTTGCAACAACTGCTATTGTATTCTCTAGGGTCTTTGCTAATATATATATATATATATATATATATATATATATATATATATATATATATATATAATGTTTTGGGGTTCTATGTAATTTTCTAGCAAATAAATGATGATTTTTCCATGTAGGAGAGGAATGTCAGAATTGGCCTGGGTACTCCAGAACGCCTGATGGTGCTCCCTGCATGTTGGGCCTCTGTATGTGGACACGCTGTGTAAAAGTCTTAAACATGTGGTATTGCCATACACGGGAGGAATAGCATAATGTGTTTTGGGGTGTAATGTGTGGTATGCATGTGCTGTGTGTGAGAAATAACCTGCTAATATGGCAATTTAGTGAAAATAAAAAGAAAAAAAATTGCGCTTTCTATTTCAATAGATTTTTATTGAGGTATACATGGAGACAGTATAACAGGTACAGCATGAATAAATGTTTACAACTCAGTTGAAAGAAATTACAAGCAACATGAAAAACACATCTACATCTAAGGCCGCGTACACACGATCGCTCAAAACCGATGAAAACGTACCGAAGGACCGTTTCATCCGTCCAAACCCATTGTGTGTGGGCCCCATCGGTCAGTTATTTTTCAGTCAAAAAAAAGAGAACTTGCTTTAAAATTTAACCGATGGACGCCTAACCGAGAGGTCAAAACCAATCGTTAGTATGCAAAAGCATTGATTAAAAAGCCGAGCATGCTCAGAATCAAGTCGACGCATGCTTGGAAGCATTGAACTTTGTTTTTTCAGCACTTCGTTGTGTTTTACATCACCGCGTTCTGACACGATTGTTTTTTTAACCGATGGTGTATAGGAACATCAGACCATCAGTTAGCTTCATCGGTTAACCGATGAAAACGGTCCTTTGGACCGTTCTCATCGAATGGACTGATCGTGTGTACGCAGCCTTACAGAATCCTGAGGAATATGGTTGAAAGCACAGCAATCTTTGCCAGTATCAGAAGGAGGTAAGGGCTCCTCAATCCCAGCAACCCTAATGGGATCAAACTGTGCTAGAAAATGAGGGACACCACCTCTCCCATAGCAAATCACTCTTAAAACGTACACGTTCTGGCTGGCCAGCCAGAAGTGGTAGCGTAGGGAAGGGCCACAGTCGTTAGGCTAACGGTTAATTGGATAACCTCATGGTGTCTTTTACTGAGCTCTATAGCTCCTAAAGCTTGCGGCTAAGCCAGTGGAGTAGCGTGGGTTGTCAGCGCCTGGGGCGAGGCAAGTAATTTGTGCCCCCCTGACCCATGGACTTACCTATTTTCAGCTATCTCTAGTCTGGTCACATGATCCACTATGTGAGACAGCGGTGGCTGTAGGGAAGAGAAGAGTGTGCTTGATAATGACTGGTAAAGCCTGGAGTGGTGATATCATGCATATGTTCCTATGTCCCATCTGCTGTTGGCGCTCCCTCCTTTTCACACTCTTGACAGCGTCCCTCTAAATTTTGCGCCCGGGGCGGTGGCTCCCCTCTCACCCCCACGCTACGCCACTGGGCTAAGCTAGGTCTAGGCTGTACCTGTAGAACCAACATAGCCGCAAACAAAGCATTGGGTGGCGGTGTGGCGCTCGCTCTTATGCAGTCAACCGGAGGAGTATTCAAGGCCCAAGGGACAGGATATATTTTGACCCAGGGGTCCCAGACGATGTTGGTTCTGTCAACAGTATCCAGGAGAATGCTGACTGTTTTCTCCTGTGCCATAATCCAAGAGATCTTTCTTTTAACTAACCAAAATGACACCGTGGGCTGTTTCCAAGCACGGGTGATTGTTAATTTGGTTCCTAGAAGTACTTGATAACATTTTGGGCCAATTTTGGAACTCTAGGCATAAAGAAGTTTAGTAGAGCATACTGAGGTGTTTTCAGGACAGGTAAACCTGTATTTTTCCTAATGCAGCACTACCCCCGAAGGAGCCGCTGTTTGATTTAGTATCTACTCTCTTTTAGCTTAGCTCACCCCTGTTTAACTGGCTCGAACCCTCCCTTGACACATCAGAGACCTGTGGAGTTAGATATTGTGACCTCTGCTGGGCTGGGATCACAATAAATGGCACACAATAGGCAAATAACAATATAGCGGTGAATTACCTGATGTTTTGGATGGTCCTTCTAGATGAGAAAAATACACTCCACACAGTGAATATATTTAGATATGAGAAGGTAAGTTTACTGTTTTTTTAAGCTTTAGGGAAACAGCATAGAGTTTTACACAAAACACAACTGGTCAGTAACAAGGCAGTCTGATTAGCAAGAGCCCTTGCAAAGGTCAGACTAGTAATATAAAGAAACAATTGTAAACCTAGGAATGGTACCATTCACTTAAACTAAACTGACAGTCTATGCTCATAAGTGCCCCTAGCGGGCAGTTCTGCAGATCAGTAAGTGTTCACGATGCGGCCGGTTGGTGCACGTTAGAATTTGTAATCCACAGAGGGCAAATGATAAATGCAAGTTGATTAAGCAGAGTATCCTAAACAGCGCGTTGGTGAGTTGATCACCGTCTGGTGTCAATCACTTTGGTGTGAATACTGCGATCCTCGCAGGCCTCTTAAGTCTGGATTGAGAGCCTAAGGCCTCGTACACACGAGGCAATAGATTTGTTCAAAACGGTCTGTCCGACCCATTTGAACAAATCTGTCTGTTTGGATTTTGGTTTGCTCGCGTGTACACACGAGCAAACCAAAATCCCCGCCAGCAGACGGCGCGCTGACGTGTCGGTGACGTGGCGGTGACGTTGACGCCGCCACGTCACCGCACCAGGAAGTAAAACACTTCCGCGCATGCGCCGAATCCATTCGGCGCTGGTGCGAGACGACATGTCTGCTGGTAAGTGTACTAACCAGCAGACATGTCGGGCGGACGGGTTCCCACCCGATAGATTTCAAAGCATGCTTTGAAATCTGTCGGGTGGCCAAATCCGTCGGCTCGCCCGTACACACGATCGAATCTGTCTGCTGGGACGGTCTAGCAGACCGTTTCCAGCAGACAGATTTGATCGTGTGTACACGGCCTAAGGGAGGTGGGTGACCTGTGTGGTGGTACTGGAAAGTCTATCTAAGATAAGAGTTTCGATGTTGAGCATATGCTCCCTCATCCGACAGGCCGATCCGCCTGTTTTCCTCACAGAAGGTGCGTTGACAAACATTGCTTCACCCCATGGAAGTTCCTGATGAGGGTGTCCCACTGTTTTGGTTGTCAGCTGGGCTGCCTCTTCAGACTCCGGGTACACGGGCTGGATACTGGAGGTCTCTCGGCAAACTTAGGCCCTGGCTTCTAGCCTAACCACATGGCTGTCTGTGTCAGCAGCTCTGCAGAGGAGAAGAGGCTGGATCCGAGAGCGAGAAAGCGTACTCCCTCTTCTTATGTAACCTCCCCCACAAGTCTGTGCGGAGGCATCACATGTTCCAACAGGGCAAGGCATTGCGGGAAATGTAGTCTGTTTCTCCTATAAATCAATGGAGTCCATATCTCCTGCTACTTGTAGTCTCGCATTGCATATCCTCACAATAATGTTTAACATATTTACAAGCATGAACAAACTCAACAGGATGACCTGTCCTTAGACTAGGACAGGAAGACCCTGCTACACTAATAATATGGAAGATTTTGTTCCAAAGGCCCCTGATTTTGGGGCAAATCCCACCTCTGCTCCATGACCTGACCACACCACCGTTTGTTATCTGTGATAGATAGAGGAGAGTGTTTGGAGGGCCCTAGAGAGCGCATGAAATGGGAGATTTTCTGAAATCGAAACCTTTCCATACTTGGTAAATCAAGTTTATTGGTACAGTGAGCCAAGGTGAGAGGGCCCGCCGGGGTGACAAAGTATCCAATACTGTACAGTCCTTTATCCAGCCACCACTGGAAGGCTTTGATGTCCAGACCAGGAGGGAACAGTGGATTTCTAAAAATGTGGGAAAGCGGGCGCCAGTGAGAAACTAAGTGTGGAGTATTTTTGACAGAGTCCCATAACTAGCTGGTCTGGCCTTGGTTGGACACTAGGGATGACCCGAACATACCCGTGTTCGGTTCGCACCAGAACCGTCGAACAGACCGACCGTTCGCGCGAACATTTAGAACCCATTGAAGTCTATGGGACTCGAACGTTCGAATTCAAAAATGATCATTTTAAAGACCAATATTCAATTTACTGTTGGAAAACGTCTTTCAGAACCCGGGTCTTGCCCCAGGGAACATGTATCAATGGAAAAAAGTTTAAAAAACTGTCTTTAAAAAATTACCGTTTTTAAAACTTTTTTTTCCATTGATACATGTTCAGTCGGGCAAAACCCGGTGTAACGGTCACCACCGTTTATGACCTTCCATCCAACCACGACAGCTTTCCACATTCCACAATACGGCAGACATGACCCATTCCATTTCCCAGAATAAAGACGAGACACAAGCTGCGTTCTTTCTGGTTTCAAAATGAATGAATCCTTTATTGGTTTCTTAGCTTGCTTACAGTATATATCTAGTACAGCATGTTAAAGTTAATCACAGGACAATGCAATCTCCACCCCCCTAATCATACACCGGGGCTAATTATCTCGGCACCAATGTATTAAGCATGACTTAACTACTTCCTCAGAGAGAATGACATTCCTGTAGATAATGACATCAAAACAAAATACTGTCACACAATGATTTCCCTTCAAACCATATCTTTAGATCAGGGATCCTCAAACTACGGCCCTCCAGATGTTGTAGAACTACACATCCCATGAGGCATTGTAACACACTGACATTCACAGACATGACTAGGCATTATGGGAATTGTAGTTCCTGAACAACTGGAGGGCCGTAGTTTGAAGATCCATGCTTTAGATAGACGGCTGTCTCTAAAGGGAAGGTTCTTACACCTGAGCATCAATACATTCCTTTGCTAAACATAATTGAACATAATTGACATGCTAATTTAATACATCTGAAGAGAGAGATTAACACAGGACTTTAAACAGTTTTTTCACACAATGAAAAGGTCTTTGGAGCAGACCTGGATTAACACCTCTACACAATGAAATGCCTTTCACAAGCCGGGTCACTTAGCATTTTAAAAGCAAATGTCTTTGCATGGAATAAGCCTACAGCTTGTAATGTCCCTCTCCTGTGTAACAGATGTCAAGTAGGAACACCTTTATACTGTATCTCAGTATCCTGCCATATGAAGTATCAATAATGTCCCATCTCATGTAATACATGAAGTATGATTTAATTAGCTACCCTACGCCCAAAAGGGCACAGGGTGGACTTAGACCCAGGAGTTATTAGTGCCGCAGTCACCAGAGTTTCTCTCATCCTTCCAAAGTCTCTGGTTGTCACGGTTCATACCGTTACATCTCTCCCCTTTCGGTGGGAGACGGACACAGGAGGGAACCCCAAACGGGTTGACTCCGAAGTCAGTCAGTAGTTCCAGTCCTCCAATGCTGGTATCCATACTGTACCCCAAATAAATGGCTCCAAACTGAGCATTACTCACCCCGCCAACCTCTGCCTCTCTCAGAGAACACGCCTGCCGCTGGGGAGAGGTCTGGACTGGCCCTTCTCCCTGGAGTCCTTTCAGCCGCTGAAGAGAAGGCAGGGTGGTTGGGCTCAGTCCATCATGCTGTTTGGGGTCTGGGCCAACTGCCCCCCTTTCTGGGGTATACCAGTGGAGACGTGAAAACCCCCCGGAGCTTGCAAAGCCGACATCCTCCTGTTTCAGTGCCACACCATTTTCTGGGGTTGTGTCAGTGGAAACTGAAGTCCCATCCACTACCCCAGGAACCCCCTCTTCCATTAGTGGAGACCAGAGGCCTGGGTCACTCTGCTTTGTTGCCAGCTCTTCCGCTGGGTTGCTGTGGGTGGAGACCACAGTCCCATCCACTACCACAGGGACCCCCTCTTCTGTTTGTGGGGAGCAAAGGCCCATGACACTCTGCTCTGTGGCTAGCTCTTCCGCTGGGTCGCTGTGAGGGGAGACCACAGTCCCATCCCCCAATGTCAGCTCAAGCTGCAGCAGTGTGCAGAGGTCAGCAGCATCCTTCCCCGCTGCCAGTGATTCAGCTGGGAGTAAAAGCTTTACCACCTCAGCTTGTTGCTGGAGATAGGGGCCAACCTCCCCGGCTCCCTGGAACTCCACACCATCCGCTTCGGCTTTAGGGATGGCAATCTCCATATTTTCCACTGCCGATTCATCAGCCAGGATTTCACAGTTGTCATCTGAAATTTCCTCATAGTCGCAGGCAACAGGAGCCCCACCCTGCTGCTGAGCCGAGTCTAGCAGCTGTCCATAGGCGATTTCCAGCTCCCATTCTTGAATGGCCAGAAATTCCAAATCTTCCTGTAACCAGTGCCCTTCCGAGATATTCAATTTTCCCTCTCTGTGCTCTATTATGTCCTCCAAGTGCCACTCCCGATCATCCCTGAAGTCTGGATCACTGGACATCCTCCAATACAACAATCCTAGGCCATCATAGTCATAGCCTTCTGTGGGGCTGTCATCTGCTGACCACGGGCACTCTTGGGCTACATACCACCGGAGGGCTCTGTAGCTCTCGTCCAGCTGCATCTCTGCCCGGATCAGCCTGCTTAACTCCGCTATCCACTCCTGCTTCGGTTGTTCCCCCAACAAGGGCATTCGTACTTCATACCTTTCATAGATGGAGGGGAGGATCTTTCCCTGGTGTTGCTGCTCAAGAGCTAGCGCTTCCTTCCAGAGTTGGCAACAAATCACATCCGACCATCCCAGCAGGACCTCTTCTGATACTGGTCCTCTGTGCTGTATCCACATCTCTTGTAACCTTCTTTGGAATTCCTCTTCCATGGAGACTGGTGTCTGCATTGTCATGTGCCCTTGTAGCTGTTCTTCTGGCGATGGAATTAGCCCACTGCTAGCCACCAATGTAACGGTCACCACCGTTACGACCTTCCATCCACCCACGACAGCTTCCGACACTCCACAATCCGGCAGACACGACCCATTCCATTTCCCAGAATAAAGACGAGACACAAGCTGCGTTCTTTCTGGTTTCAAAATGAATGAATCCTTTATTGGTTTCTTAGCTTGCTTATATATAGTACAGCATGTTAAAGTTAATCACAGGATAATGCAATCTCCACCCCCCTAATCATACACTGGGGCTAATTATCTAGACATATCGGCACCGATGTATTTAGCATGACTTAACTACTTCCTCAGAGAATGACATTCCTGTAGATAATGACATCAAAACAAAATACTGTCACACAATGATTTCCCTTCAAACCATATCTTTAGACAGACGGCTGTCTCTAAAGGGTAGGTTCTTACATCTGAGCATCAATACATTCCTTTGCTAAACATGATTGAACATAATTGACATGCTAATTTAATACATCTGAAGAGAGACGTTAACACAGGGTTTTAAACAGTTTTATCACACAATGAAAAGGTCTTTGGAGCAGATCTGGATTAACACCTCTACACAATGAAATGTCTTTCACAAGCCGGGTCACTTAGCATTTTAAAAGCAAATGTCTTTGCATGGAATAAGCCTACAGCTTGTAATGTCCCTCTCCTGTGTAACAGATGTCAAGTAGGAACACCTTAATATCTCAGTATCCTGACATATGAAGTATCAATAATGTCCCATCTCATGTTATACATGAAGTATGATTTTATTAGCCACCCTACGCCCAAAAGGGCACAGGGTGGACTTAGACCCAGGAGTTATTAGTGCCGCTGGCACAAGAGTATCTCTCATCCTTCCAAAGTCTCTGGTTGTCACGGTTCATTCCGTTACACCCAGGTTCTCAAAGACATTTTCACAGGCAAACTATAGACACCCAGCGGGTACAATATTTAAAGGAATTTTTCTTTTTTTTTTTTGTTTAAGTTAAGCATCATTAAAATCACTGCTCCAGGAGTAGTGATTTTATTGACGCTTAAATAAAAAATAAAATAAAAATGCCTTTAAATATTATACCTGCTGGGTGTCTATACCTGTGATAACGTCTTTAAATAGCACAATCACCTGCCTGCCATTAAATTAGGAATAGCTGATCTAGCTAAGCTATACAGTGTATAAATATATATACAACTCCTAGGGATGTATATATATTCTCTACACACTGTAATTGAAGCTAAACTGACTAGCCTGCCTGCCTGCTCTATCTAGCTATATATAAAAAGACTATCTCTCTGTCTCTCTGACTGCTCTCATTAACAAGCCGGAACACACTACACGAGGCCGCCCAGCAGGCAGCCTTATATAGTGTGGGGCGTGTGCTAAAGCCCTGAGCCATAATTGGCCAAAGCCACCCAGGCTTTGGCCAATTATGGCTCTTCGTTTTTTGCGCACATACAGCATGCTTGGCCAATCATCAGCGCGTAGTGCCGCAGTGAATTATGGGCCGTTTTGCGTCACTCAAATTTGGTGCGAACGACCGCTTTTGTTTGAATTTCGTCGAACGTACGAACAGGCAATGTTCGAGTCAAACATACATTCGTATCAAATGAGAAGCTCATCCCTATTGGACACCAGAGTATATAGTCAAGGGTATAATGTGGTATGGCTTGTCTTTCCATATGTACCCAAAAAGGATGAGCAATTTTATAAAGTGGAGAGTTGGGCCAACTGTGCCGCTTGATAATACCAGAGGAGGTTCGGTACACCAACTGATCTTTACTGCCATAGAGTGTCCCTTTGGCAATTCTGTGCCCCTTTGATCCCCATATAAATTTAATAATCTTTGATTGGAAGTTTCTGAGATGGTCCCTGGGAATGGGTATAGGTAGTCATCGGAAAAGGTAAAGGATGCAGGGTAAAAGGGTCATTTTCATAGAATTCACCCTGCCCAGCCAGTAGAGGCCCAGTTTGTCCCACGATAAGAGATCTTTCTCCAGTTTGTTAAAGATCAATGGATAGTTAGCAGAGTACAGAGTACAGTTTGTCTATGTTGGCAGTCAGATTAATCCCCAAGAATGGGATAGCCGTTTCGTTCCACTCAAACCTAAAGTTGTTTTAAAGTTGTGAAATCGTGTGTGCTGGTAAATTAACATTAAGGGCCAAGGATTTAGCGTAGTTAACCCATAATCCCGAAGCTCTGCCAAAGTCATCAAGTACCTTGCAAATATTAGGCAAGGAATTAATAGGAGAAGAAACAAAGAGCAAGAGATTGTCAGCGAACAAAGCACATTTGTGAGTCTGCGATCCGCACTTCACAAAATGCCACTTTCTAAATACCTTGGAATGTCTTCTTTCCAAAAAGGGGTCATTTGGGGGGGGGGGGGTATTTGTACTTTTCTGGCATGTTAGTGTCTCAAGAAATGAGATAGGCCATCAGTACGTCAGGTGTGATCAATTTTCAGATATTGGCTTTTGGACTCTATGGGCCAGATTCAGATACAATTTACGTGGCGTATCTGTTGATACGTCACGTAAATTCTCGGTTGCGCTGGCGTATCTATTTTCTGTATTCAGAAAACAAGATACGCCGGAATTGTGCTAAGATACGAGCGGCGTAAGTCTCTTACGTCGTCGTATCTTAGCTGCATATTTACGCTGGCCGCTAGGTGGCACTTCCGTCGATTTACGCGTCGAATATGTAAATTAGGTAGATATGCCGATTCACAAACGAAGTAACGGCCGGCGTATCTATTTGCGTTGTTTACCTAAGGCGTCGGACCGGCGTAAAGTTACTCCTGCTATATGCGGCGCAGGCAATGTTAAGTATGGACGACGGGACAGTGTCGAATTGGACGTCGTTTGCGTAAGCCGATTCAGAATGGGGCTGGGCGTAAGTTACATTCACGTCGTTTTCAATGACTATTTGCGACGTGATTTGGAGCATGCGCACTGGGATATGTTCATGGCCGCTGCATGCGCAATTCGTTCGGCGAGTCATTTACGTGGGGTCAGGGATAATTTAAATTCAACACGCCCCCTACCTGCCCAGTTTGAATTACGCGCGGATACGCCGGCCCATTTACGCTACACCGCAGCAACTTACGGAGCAAGTGCTTTGTGAATACAGCACTTGCGTGTATAAGTTGCGGAGGCATAGCGTAAATAGGAAACGCTACGCCCGCACAAAGATACGCTCTCCATCCTGAATCTGGCCCTAAAACTTTCCCAAAGACCAAATAATGTACACCAATTTGTACTTATTTTTACCAAAGATATGTAGCAGTATAACTTTTGGCCAAACTTTATGAAGAAAAATTACCAATTTACTAAATTTTATAACAGAAACGTTTAGAATATTTTTTTTTTTTCATAATTTTCAGTCTTTTTTCTTTTATAGCGCAAAAAATAAAAAACCCAACAGTAATTAAATACTACCAAAAGAAAGCTCTATTTTTGTGAAAAAAGAACAAAAATGTCATATGGGTACAATGTTATATGACTGAGTAATTGTCATTCAAGATGTGAAAGCTGAAAATTGGTCCGGTTAGGAAGGGGGTTTAAGTGCCCAGTTGTCAAGTGGTTAAATAAAAAAAAGCCCAAACATTTCTGCTATAAAACATATCCAATATAAAAAAAAAAAAAAAATTTGATTCAGAAATTTAGGGTAATATGCATTCTGCAAATTGTTGGGGGTTAAAGGGGTTGTAAAGGTAAACAATGTTTTCCCTAAATAGCTTCCTTCACCTTAGTGCAGTCCTCCTTCACTTACCTCATCCTTCGATTTTGCTTTTTAATATCCTTATTTCTTCTGATAAATCCTCACTTTCTGTTCTTCTGTCTGTAACTACACACAGTAATGCAAGGCTTTCTCCCTGGTGTTGAGAAAGCCTCTTGAGGGAGGAGGGGGCGAGCAGGAGTGTCAGGATCCCCACTAACACACAGCTCATTTCTCTATCTGCAAAGTAGAGACCGTCCTGACACTCCTGCTCGCCCCCTCAAGAGGCTTTCTCCACACCAGGGAGAAAGCCTTGGATTACTGTGTAGTTACAGACAGAAGAACAGGAAGTGAGGATTTCTCAGAAGAAATAAAGTCATTTAAAAGCAAAATGGAAGGATGAGGTAAGTGAAGGAGGACTGCACTATGGTAAAGGAAGCTATTTAGGGAAAATATTTTTTAACTTTACAACCTCTTTAAGAAAAATACCAATAAGCTTGTATTGATTGGTTTGCACAAACATTATAGGTTCTAAAAACGATGGTATTTATACTGTTCTTTTATTTTTTTATATATATATATATATATATATATATATATATATATATATATATACAGTGTATATATATATATATATACACAAGTAATGGCAGTGATCAGCAACTTATAAGGGGTTTGTTTTTACTAAGGGATGTGCCGGTTTTTATTGCAGGGAAACAAAAAACTGCACATCCCCGCTGACAGAACAGAGCTAGAAACATTGTTGTAAGTCTTCATATTTGTATTCGTTAAGTACTCTTATGTAAGCAAGAATAAAGTTGTGCACTATGGGTACTTGTAGCTGTATTTTAAAACTCTATTGAATAGTTATACTATAATAGTCATAATCCTGATGTAAAGCGCTGCGCAAACTGTTGGCGCTATATAAATCCTGTAGAATAATAATAATAATAATAATAATAATAATAATGTAGACAATCATATTGAAGCCACAATAAGGAAAGAAGAGACAAGTGCCTTTTCACATTATTAAGATGAGTACTTTAATCTTGTGAGTATATAAAGGTAAGAACTGGGGAAAGCATAAGTGTTAAAAGCTTACTTTGTTTTTAGTGGGATATCTGTGGCCATGGAGAGTGCCAAAAGTTGCAGTGTATGGTTACTAAAGGACAGGGAAAAAGTGATGATTAGGCTTTAAGACTGGGAAATTTGTAGCAATAAACACTTTACGGGAATTACTTAAAGACTGTGTTTATTTCCTTCACAGCTTTGAAGAACCTACTGGGAGAACTTTGTTCATTTAAAGTGACTGTGATTCTAATTACCTTAACAACTGTTTTACTTGTTCTGAGGTCACACAAAAGAAGACGACTTGCTTTGCCAGGCCCATGGTCACTGCCTATTGTAGGGAACTTCTTTCAGCTTGGAGATCAAGCTCATATATCTCTTACTGAAATGAGAAAACTGTATGGAGATGTCTTCCTCATCAAATTGGGCATGATGCCTATAGTCGTTGTAAGTGGTTCTGACACAGTAAAAAAGGTCCTTGGTAAACAAGGGGAACATTTTGCAAACAGGCCAGAATTTTATTCTTTTTCTCTGATGGCCAATGGACAAAGTATGACATTTTCAGAGAAGTACAATGAAGCCTGGAAAATACATAAGAAAATAATGAAAAATGCTTTAAGGTCTTTTTCAAAAGAAGAGGCCAGTTCATCAAACTGCTCTTGTCGTCTTGAAGAATACATATCTGCTGAAGCATCAGAGCTGGTTAACAACATGACACAACTGTCCGCAAAGCAGGGGAGTTTCAACCCTCTCCCCCTTGTAACAATTACTGTTGCCAATGTTGTGTGCGCCTTGTGTTTTGGTAAGAGATATAATCATAATGACAAAAAGTTTCTCAAAATAGTTGAACTAAATGAAGACCTCCGAAGATTGTCTGGGGCTGGACTTCTGGCAGATTTTATCCCAGTTTTTAAATATTTTCCATCATCTGCCCTAAATGAGCTGACGAAATTTGTAGGAGCTTTGAATGATTTCATAGCTAAATCTGTACAAGATCACTATGAGTCACTTGATGAGGTAAGGAACTATAAATAATTGTCTTATTAGTATAAAATTTGTTTAACATTTTCCTGTTGTTTCTATCACTCCGCTCTCAAATATGTAGCACAATGGGATGAAATGACCATCAGCTATTTAGATATAGTACTAACAAATAAAGAAACAGAATCAACATTCATACCCATTTCAAAGAAACAGATAGAAACAGCTATGTACCAATTAAAAGTTGCCATCACCCCAAATGGCTTTGAGCAATACCAAAGGGCCAAAATATGAGGATCAGGAGGAATTGTGATAATCTTGATGATTACAACACCCAATCTGCTATTCTTTCAAATAGATTTACAGAAAAGGGGTACTCACCTAGGCAATTGATAAGGTGTCAAGATCAAGTCCTTGCGAATCCCTTGTAACTAGGGATGAGCCGAACACCCCCGGGTTCGGTTCGCACCAGAACGTTCGAACAGACCGCGGGTTCGCACGAACATTTCGAACCCTATTGAAGTCTATGGGACCCGAACGTTCCAATTCAAAAACGATTTAAAGACCAAAATTCAATCAAATGTTGGAAAACATCGTTCAGAACCCGGGTCTTGCCCCAGGGAACATGTATCAATGGAAATTGTTGTTTAAAAACGGCCGTTTTTTCCGGAGCAGCCATTTTAATGATGCTTAAAGTGAGAAAAAAAAATTCCTTTAAATATCACACCTGCTGGGTGTCTATAGTAGTGGCACGTGTTTAGAAATGTCTCTGCACAACATGAGAGGACTATAAAAAAAAAGTAATTAATACTACTTGCGCAAGTTCTGTGGCAACAATATGTCGAATATTTTAGCGGTGGTGGGGGGCCATTATTGTTTTGTGAAAGAAATTTTTTAGAAAAAAGCGCACCCCTCAAACATACTGTAATTGGAGCGCAACAAGGAGCCACGTGCAAATTATTGCATCAAAAATTGTTATTAGGTGCCCCTGTTAAACAGGGGCTGAAAAATTATGCCTTGGGCACAACACAACACTTGCAACCCCTCCCAATAACTCCAATTGGAGCGCAACAAGGAGCCACGTGCAAAGTATTGCATCAAAAATTGTTATTAGGCCCCCCTTGTTAAACAGGGGCTGAAAAATTGGGCCTTGGGCACAACACAACACTTGCAACCCCTCCCAATAACTCCAATTGGAGCGCAACAAGGAGCCACGTGCAACGTATTGCATCAAAAATTGTTATTAGGCGCCCCTGTTAAACAGGGGCAGAAAAATTGGGCCTTGGGCACAACACAACACTGCAACCCTTCACAATAACTTCAATTGGAGAGCAACAAGGAGCCACGTGCAAAGTATTGCATTAAAAATTATTAGACGCCCCTGTTAAACAAGGGCAGAAAAATTGTGCCTTGGGCACAACACAACACTGCAACCCCTCCCAAAAACTCCAATTGGAGCGCAACAAAGAGCCACGTGCAAATTATTGCATTAAAAATTGTTATTAGGCGCCCCTGTTAAACAGGGGCTGAAAAATTGTGCCTTGGGCACAACACAACACTTGCAACCCCTCCCAATAACTCCAATTGGAGCGCAACAAGGAGCCACGTGCAAATTATTGCATCAAAAATTATTATTAGGCGCCCCTGTTAAACAGGGGCAGAAAAATTGGGCCTTGGGCACAACACAACACTTGCAACCCCTCCCAATAACTCCAATTGTAGCGCAACAAGGAGCCACGTGCAAAGTATTGCATCAAAAATTGTTATTAGGCACCCCTGTTAAACAGGGGCAGACAAATTGGGCTTTGGGCACAACACAACACTGCAACCCCTCACAATAACTCCAATTTGAGCGCAACAAGGAGCCACGTGCAAAGTATTGCATCAAAAATTATTAGATGCCCCTGTTAAACAGGGGCTGAAAAATTGTGCCTTAGGCACTGGTGGCGGAGCCCAGAAACACAACATTTCTTACTAGCTATCAGCAAGAAAAGTGAGGAGGAGAAGGATATTCCATCAGCAGCATAAGAGAATAGTCACTCAGCATCAGCATACGCAGTCTAAAAGGGATCCGACATTTCAACAAAAAGATATTATTCATTAATTTCAGCATCAGGTGCTTGGTAGCTGGTGTTGATCCAAGCCTGATTCATTTTGATGAAGGTCAGTCGATCAACAGAGCCGGTGGAGAGGCGCACCCTGTGATCAGTCACAAAGCCTCCAGCAGCACTGAATGTCCGTTCTGAAAGACCACTGGATGCAGGGCCGCTCAATTGCGTACTGGGCAAGCTCTGGCCAGTGATCCATCCTCAAGACCCAGTAAGCCAGAGGATTTTCGGTGGGGAAGGTGTCCAAGTCGGATTTTGCCCCTAGGTATTCCCGGACCATGTAAACCAGACGCTGGCGATGGTTGCTGGAACCGGTCAGACCTTGAGGCTGCGGACTAAAAAACTGCCTGAACGCATCAGTCAGACGACCACCTTCTCCACCGCCCCTTTCTGTGACTCACCGAAGCCTCAGCAAGACGGGGCTCACAGCTCCTTCTACTGGCCTGTCTGCTCTCAGGAGGAGAGCCACTAAATACTGGAAACTAAAAACAGGAAGTGGGCAGCGTGCGGCTGTGGAACCATAACAGCCAGCATGCTCACACTGCTGGCTGCTACAAACCTGTGTATAAGAATAACAAATAATATAGTTTAATGGGGGAATGATTAAAAACAGTTAAAAATTGTATATAACTTTTGCTTTATATACAATTTTTAACTGTTTTTAATCATTCCCCCATTAAACTATATTATTTTTTATTCTATTACACTGGTTTGCCCCAGCAGCATGAGCATGCTGGCTGTTATGGTTCCACAGCCGCATGCCGCCCACTTCCTGTTTTTAGTTTCCAGTATTTAGTGGCTCTCCTCCTGAGAGCAGACAGGCCAGTAGAAGGAGCTGCGAGCCCCGAATGCGTAGCCTGACACTTCCTTTCATCGGATGCCTTCTATCCCCACCGTGCCCTGTGACGTCACCGCTTGTTCCGGATCCACGTCCCACACTGGCCAGCAAGGAGCTTCCTGGGCCCATCCACAATGAAGCCGTGCAGACATCACTAGAGCCGGTGGAAAGGCACACACCTAACAACAAAAAAAAAACCTGATGGACTACTACTCAGCGAACCTGTGAGTACACACCTATACTCACATTTTAAGTAGACTGCTGTTTTTAAAGTTATTTTTTATTTTTTGAGTTGGCGCCTCCACCCCCTATTTTTTCATCCCTGATCAAGGCCCACTGGCATGGGGGAAAAAACCTAGCTCCCCTGACCCAGTTCTGCTGCCATATTGGCACAGGTACTCATTGATGGCCCGTTGCTGCGTGTGCAGCCGCTGCAGCATGGCCAACGTTGAGTTCCATCTGGTGGGCATGTCACAAATTAGGCGGTTCTTGGGCAGGTTGTATTCCCTTTGGAGGTCAGTCAGCCTAGCAGTGGCATTATATGACCTCCGAAAATGCACACAGACTTTCCTGGCCTGCTTCAGTACATCCTGCAAGCCCGGGTACCTGCCCAAGAACCGCTGCACCACCAAATTGAGGAGATGCGCAAAACAGGACACGTGGCTGAGTTTTCCCTGTCGCAGGGCAGAGAGGAGGTTGGTGCCATTATCACTGACCACCATTCCAGGCTTCAGCTGGCGTGGCGTCAACCACCTCTCAGCCTGACCCTGCAGAGCTGACAAAACCTCTTCCCCAGTGTGGCTCCTGTCTCCCAAGCACACCAGCTCTAGCACCGCATGGCATCTCTTGGCCTGCATTCCTGCATATCCCCTTGTACGCCTACGGAGCACGGCTGGTTCGGAGAAAACATCCCCACAGGAAGAGGCCACAGAGGAAGAAGAAGAGGAGGGGGTGGAGGAGAGAGGTGTGTCACAAGCAGTAGTAGTGTTTTGGAGGCGTGGTGGCGGAACAACCTCCAAAACTACTGGACCTTGCCCTGCGTCCTTCCCAGCTGCCAGCAGAGTCACCCAATACGCCCTAAAAGATAGGTAACGTCCCTGTCCATACCTGCTGGTCCATGAGTCAGCGGGAAGATGCACCTTACCACTGACCACCCTGTCCAGCGAGGCATGGACATTGCCTTCCACATGCCGGTAGAGAGCCAGAATAGCCTTCCGTGATAAAAAGTCGTTTTGGTACTTGCCACTGAGGTACTGCACATTGCACAAACTCATGGAAGGGGGCAGAATCTACCAATTGAAAAGGTAGCAATTTCGCTAAGCTAGCATTCAACTGCTGGGCATGTGGATGGCTGGGATTGTACTTCTTTCAGCGCTGCAGCAGCTGGGGCAGGGAAATTTGCCTGGTACTATCAGTAGATTGACCGCTACTACTAGCTTGTGACACACCTATTTCTACACCTTCACTGCAGGCTTCAGAGAGGACTGGGGGTCTACTGGGGTTGGAGGTCCCAGAAGGGCAAGGGGGTACGCTTTTGTCTTTGGTGTGGGTCTTTCTGGTGTGCTTGCCAATAAGCTGCATAGCAGGTCGACATATGTCTGGACAAGCATGTGGTACCCAGGCGGTTGATGTTTTGGCCACGCGAGATACGCTTGCGACATAAGTTGCAAATAGCAAAGGTACGATCTTGTGGACATGTTTCAAAAAAGGACCACACCAAAGAACATTTGCTGTACCGGTCAGACACAGCAACGCCATGCACAAATGCCGTAGATGTGCGCTGTAATGCAGTGGGTGTGACATTAAGCTGACCCCTGGAGGGCATCCTGCCTCTTTGGAGATGTGCCTGTGCCTCGTCCTCGTCCTCCTCCTCCTCCTCCTCTTCTCTCCTATCAGGCACCCAGGTAGAGTCAGTGACATCATCATCCCCTTCCCCCCTCATCACTGTCAACAACCTGGCAGTATGCTCCAGCTGGGGGAACATCATCACTGCCAGATTGCTGTCCCTCTCGGCCACCCCCTTTCCCTGGGCTCACATCAATGCCTTCCTCTATCAGTGTTCCGTCATCGGAGTCTTCAAAACGCTGCGCATCTTCCTGCAACATGTACCCAACACTGTGTTGAAACAGTTCGGGGGACTCCTCAGGAGGACATGGTGGTACTAGGGAAGTATTGTGTGAAGCCATTGTGCAGAGGGAAGAGGATGCCTTGGCAGCTGCTTAGCCAGATAAACTTTGATTAGTCTGTGTGAGAGAGGATGAGGGGGGTGAGGACAGCTTGGTCATCCACTCTACTAATTTCTCTGCATGTTGAGGCTCAACACGGCCAGCTCCCGAAAAGAAGGACGAGCGGCCACGGCCATGGCCATGTGCTGAAGAGGATGCACCACATCCACCACCAGCGTTACCTCTACATGCAGAGCCTGCTTGCCCTCGCGACTCTCTGCCTCTCTTTGTTGTCCTTCCAGACATATTTATGCGTTCAGGTGCTATGTAACAGCACAAGCGCAGTGACACCAACTGCGTTCAGGTGGTATGTAACAGCACAAGCAAAGTCACACCAACTGCGCCCAGGTGGTATGTAACAGCACAGGTGCGGTGACACTAAATGCGCTCAAGTGGTATGTAACGGCACACGTACAGTGACACTAACTGCGCTCAGGTGGTATATAACAGCACAGGTGCAGTGACACTAAATGCGCTCAGGTAGTATGTAACAGCACACGTACAGTGACACTAACTGCGCTCAGGTGGTATATAACAGCACACGTGCGGTGACACCAAATGCGCTCAGGTGGTATGTAACAGCACACGTACAGTGACACTAACTGCGCTCAGGTGGTATATAACAGCACAGGTGCGGTGACACTAAATGCGCTCAGGTAGTATGTAACAGCACACGTACAGTGACACTAACTGCGCTCAGGTGGTATATAACAGCACACGTGCGGTGACACTAAATGCGCTCAGGTAGTATGTAACAGCACACGTACAGTGACACTAACTGCGCTCAGGTGGTATGTAACAGCACACGTACAGTGACACTAACTGCGCTCAGGTGGTATATAACAGCACAGGTGCGGTGACACTAAATGCGCTCAGGTAGTATGTAACAGCACACGTACAGTGACACTAACTGCGCTCAGGTGGTATATAACAGCACAGGTGCGGTGACACTAAATGCGCTCAGGTAGTATGTAACAGCACACGTACAGTGACACTAACTGCGCTCAGGTGGTATATAACAGCACACGTGCGGTGACACCAAATGTGCTCAGGTGGTATGTAACAGCACACGTACAATGACACTAACTGCGCTCAGGTGGTATATAACAGCACACGTGCGGTGACACCAAATGCGCTCAGGTGGTATGTAACAGCACATGTACAGTGACACTAACTGCGCTCAGGTGGTATATAACAGCACAGGTGCGGTGACACCAAATGCGCTCAGGTGGTATGTAACAGCACCCGTACAGTGACACTAACTGCGCTCAGGTGGTATATAACAGCACAGGTGTGGTGACACCAAATGTGCTCAGGTGGTATGTAACAGCACACGTACAGTGACACTAATTGCGCTCAGGTGGTATATAACAGCACACGTGCGGTGACACCAAATGCGCTCAGGTGGTATGTAACAGCACAGGTACAGTGACACTAACTGCGCTCAGGTGGTATATAACAGCACAGGTGCGGTGACACCAAATGCGCTCAGGTGGTATGTAACAGCACAGGTGCGGTGACACCAAATGCGCTCAGGTGGTATGTAACAGCACACGTACAGTGACACTAACTGCGCTCAGGTGGTATATAACAGCACAGGTGCGGTGACACCAAATGCGCTCAGGTGGTATGTAACAGCACACGTACAGTGACACTAACTGCGCTCAGGTGTTATATAACAGCACCGGTGCGGTGACACCAAATGCGCTCAGGTGGTATGTAACAACACACGTACAGTGACACTAACTGCGCTCAGGTGGTATACAGATGAGGATAGACTCTGCTTGCAGCAAGATGTGCTCTCTCCCCTATCTGTGCTGTTCTCACGTTCAGGTGTCTACTGCTGGACGTGTCAGCTCTCTCTCTCTCCTAGGGCTAGAACCAGGAGATAGCAGCTACAGGCGCACGCTCCTAGGAGTAGGACGTGTGGCCCATATCTCCTGGATAGGTAGGGATTTTACCAGCTTTCCTGCTCCAGTCCCAGCTCCATCTACCTGCTCCCCCCGGCGTCCTCCTTCACCCCTGATCCAGGGAAACCAGCAGGTAAGCCACTTTCACTGCGGTTGCAGGCCGTCCTTCTCAGGACTAGCCACTGCAGCTGATTCAAAGCCTCGGCTCTCCCCCTCGCTAGACCTCCCTTCCTATACCCCCACATCACCACCTCTATCATCCCCACTTAAGCCGCCCATTGGCCACATATCTCCCGCAATTCCCGTCATTTCGGGCGTCTTTTCCGCACCTCCGCGCCGGCCTGTGATCAATCGCGGCAGCCGCGATCTAGGAAAGGCCGCGGCTTCAACCGCGGCCTAGCGGCGCGCCGCTTCTCACCCCCTGTAACTGCCACAAAAATGCCCAAATCGACCCAGAAACCCTCTCATACCTCTGGAAAGTTACCTTCCAACCCCTGGCCATCGATCCAGGCCCCCACTGTAGCACAGATCTACCCTGGCTGGGAGTTCACCAGCCTGGATCCTGCTACCTGACCAGCAGCCATTTTGCTACACCCACCCAGCCACACTCTCCCCATTCTTAACACCATTACTTTTTGATCCAGGGTTCACCCGATCGCCTCTTAAGGGGTCAGGAAGGAATTTTTTTCCCTGCTGTAGCATATTGGTTCAGCACGGTTAGGTTTTTTTTTTGCCTTCCTCTGGATCAACCCAGGATAGAGGATTCAGTTAATCCTTGATTATCTTCCGCCACCCCCCCCCCACCGGTGTTTGGCGACCATGGTTAAACTGCAATACTCGGCAGAGACCATTTGGGATCTGAGGCGATTTGCCGCAATACTATCAGCCATCACCAGAAAAGCCCTTCGAAATGAGCGACTTCTGAGAATCGATCATCGATCGACTATCAAAAATCTCTACCGTTTGCCCCAGCCCCAGCCTAAGCACATATCATGTGCTCTGATCAACACAAGATCGGCAGTAAAACACCTACTTGAAATCCATGATTTCATTCTACAATACGATTTAGACTGTCTCTTTATTACAGAGAGCTGGCTCACAGCCGACTGTAACACCATTCTAGGTGAATTGGTGCCAGAAAACTATCGTATTATAACGGAAAACAGGATAGGGCAAAGAGGAGGAGGACTGGCGGTGATCCATAAGACTCATCTTGCGATCACTAAACCAGTCCTTCAAAACCCTCTTCCATTCATGGAAACCCTTACTCTGCAACTGCAAGTAAACTCCCAGGAGACCGTCCGGATTTTACTCTGCTATAGACCACCCGGCCCAAAATCGCAGCTTCTCCCATCATTGACGGACTTTGTCTCCACCTATACCCTTAACAGCAAACACCTTTTGCTGCTCGGGGACTTCAACCTCTGGGCCAACTCCCCGCAAGACCCCATTGCCGACGCCTGTATCGACCACCTGGAAGGATTAGGACTACAACAACTAGTATGTGGGCCCACACATGCCTCAGGTCACACGCTCGATCTTATTTTCAGACAAGATCTGGAAATAAAAATCTTGGAAAATGAACCATTGCCATGGACAGATCACCATGCAATTAAATTCATTATTTCCGAATTTCCCCCCTTAACAAAAACATCAAATCCAGTAACAACACACTGGACCAGATGTCAGAAGAAGCTCCACTCGGAACTCTTCAAAGCCACGTTAAGGGAAAAAATAAAACCAATTCAGCCGCATCAAACGGCTGAAGAAACACTGGAGGCCATAAACACAGCCCTATTACAGTCAGCTGACTTAATAGCGCCGAAACGTAAAACCCACATCCGGAAAAATAACTCCAGCTGGTTCAACAACCAGCTGGCGTTACTGAAGCAAGAGCGCAGAAGGGCGGAAGCAGCCTGGAAAAGACGCTCCTCAGATGAAAACCTTTCCATCTACAAAGCAAGTACAAGAAAATACCACAAAGAAATCTACAAAGCCAAGAAAAAATATTTTTCTGAGGCTATCAACAGCGCCCTCAACCGCCCCCGCAAACTTTTCAAGCTGGTCTCTCAGACCATGAATCCAGGATGTCTCGAAGCCCCCAATTCAGACACTCAAGAATTTTGCAGTGAATTATCGGATTACTTCATTAATAAAATTGAGGGGATCGGGGCTTTGCGTAACAGCACTGCGCCTAATGGTGCGGTGACACCAAATGCGCTCAGGTGGTATGTAACAGCACACGTACAGTGACACTAACTATGCTCAGGTGGTATATAACAACACAGGTGTGGTGACACCAAGTGCGCTCAGGTGGTATGTAACAGCACACGTACAGTGACACTAACTGCGCTCAGTTGGTATATAACAGCACACGTGCGGTGACACCAAATGCGCTCAGGTGGTATGTAACAGCACAGGTACAGTGACACTAACTGCGCTCAGGTGGTATATAACAGCACACGTGCGGTGACACCAAATGCGCTCAGGTGGTATGTAACAGCACACGTACAGTGACACTAACTGCGCTCAGGTGGTATGTAACAGCACACGTGCGGTGACACTAACTGCGCTCAGGTGGTATGTAACAGCACACGTGCGGTGACACTAACTGCGCTCAGGTGGTATGTAACAGCACAGGTGTGGTGACACCAAATGCGCTCAGGTGGTATGTAACAGCACACGTACAGTGACACTAACTGCGCTCAGGTGGTATATAACAGCACACGTGCGGTGACACCAAATGCGCTCAGGTGGTATGTAACAGCACAGGTACAGTGACACTAACTTCGCTCAGGTGGTATATAACAGCACACGTGCGGTGACACCAAATGCGCTCAGGTGGTATGTAACAGCACACGTACAGTGACACTAACTGCGCTCAGGTGGTATGTAACAGCACAGGTGCGGTGACACCAGATGCACTCAGGTGGTATGTAACAGCACACGTACAGTGACACTAACTGCGCTCAGGTGGTATATAACAGCACAGGTGCAGTGACACCAAATGCGCTCAGATGGTATGTAACAACACACGTACAGTGACACTAACTGCGCTCAGGTGGTATATAACAGCACAGGTGCGGTGACACCAAATGTGCTCAGGTGGTATGTAACAGCACACCTACAGTGACACTAACTGCGCTCAGGTGGTATATAACAGCACAGGTGCGGTGACACCAAATGCGCTCAGGTGGTATGTAACATCACACGTACAGTGACACTAACTGCGCTCAGGTGGTATATAACAGCACACATGCGGTGACACCAAATGCGCTCAGGTGGTATGTAACAGCACACGTGCCGTGACACCAAATGCGCTCAGGTGGTATGTAACAGCACACGTGCGGTCACACCAAATGCGCTCAGGTGGTATGTAACAGCACACGTGCGGTGACACCAAATGCGCTAAGGTGGTATGTAACAGCACACGTGCGGTGACACCAAATGCGCTAAGGTGGTATGTAACAACACTTGTGCGGTGACACCAAATGCGCTCAGGTGGTATGTAACAGCACACGTGCGGTGAAACCAAATGCGCTCAGGTGGTATGTAACAGCACACGTGCGGTGACACCAAATGCGCTAAGGTGGTATGTAACAGCACACGTGCGGTGACACCAAATGCGCTAAGGTGGTATGTAACAACACTTGTGCGGTGACACCAAATGCGCTCAGGTGGTATGTAACAGCACACGTGCGGTGACACCAAATGCGCTCAGGTGGTATGTAACAGCACACATGTGCGGTGACACCAAATGCGCTCAGGTGGTATGTAACAGCACACGTACAGTGACACTAACTGCGCTCAGGTGGTATATAACAGCACAGGTGCGGTGACACCAAATGCGCTCAGATGGTATGTAACAACACACGTAGATGTTACTGCTACCCCTAACAGCCGGGAGAGCAACCCATCTAGTAGAAGTGGTGAGGGGAGTGCAGGTAGGCCTAGACAGTTGGTGGTAATAGGGGATTCTATAATCAGAAGGACTGATAGAATAATTTGTCGCCAGGATCGCCTCAACCGAATGGTTTGCTGTCTCCCTGGTGCCAGGGTTCGGCATGTGGTGGACCGGGTGGATAAATTACTGGGAGGGGCTGGGCATGACCCAGCTGTCTTGGTCCATGTTGGAACCAATGACAGTATACATGGAAGGTGGAGGCTCCTTAAGAATCAATTTAAAGAACTAGGCTGCAAGATGAAGGGAAGGACCTCCAAGGTGATATTCTCTGAAATATTGCCTGTGCCATGCGCAACACAGGAAAGGCAGGGGGAGATTAGAGAGCTGAATGCATGGCTAAAGACCTGGTGTAGGAAGGAGGGATTTGGGTTTCTAGAGCACTGGGATGACTTTTCATTGGGGTGCAACCTATATGCTAAAGATGGTTTGCACTTGAATGGAAGGGGGTCTGCTGTGCTGGGGGAGAGGTTTAGGGGAATGCTGGAGGATTATTTAAACTAGACTTGAGGGGGAGGGTGAACGTGAATTACATCGGGCACACAGGTCAGTTAGGGGTCAGACATTAATGGAGAGTGGAATGGGGATAGATGGAGGTGGGGTTATGGCAGGTGACAAGAAAGTTCCCATGTTGCAAACAGCCATTGGAAATTATAGTGCCATTTGCACTACTAAAAATTATATGAATCATATGAAAAACGCCAGCGAAAAATGTAACAATACATTTAAGTGTTTGTTCACCAATGCCAGAAGCCTTCCAAGCAAAACAGGTGAGTTGGAAGCTCGGGTGCATGAGGAGAGCTATGATGTAATCGGTATTGCTGAAACTTGGCTTCAATCCTCACATGACTGGGCTATTAATATTCCTGGCTATGCTCTCTTTCGGAAAGACAGGGTAAAAAGGAAAGGTGGAGGGGTCTGTCTCTATGTGAGAAGTGACCTCAAAGCAAGCGTGAAAGAGGACCTGGTTGATGGAGAGTGTGATGAAGTTGAAGCATTATGGGTGGAACTGCATACAGATGTGCGTAGTTCAAAGCTAATCATTGGAGTTTGTTATAGACCACCCAATGTTAATGAGGAGGTCTAAAAATGTAAGATTGGGACTTTGAATGAGATGCGCTTTATCGCAATATGCGATTAAATATATAGATATGGAATATGAAAAAAGAAAGATTCCATAGTGGTCAGGCTCTAGGTTGCTAAACAAAAAAGCACTAAACCAAATTGATCTGTCTAACTATATGCAATTAAAAACAGAGGTTTAGTTACATGCATTTGCAAATACCTGTTTAAGCTGCAATGCCATCGTCAAGGCACTCCGTGTATTGCAGTCCTAGCTGTGATTTTAAAGCCTCCTAGTAAGGAGCACAGGTGTGCTAATCAATAGGCAGGGGGCAGGTGGTAACCTAAACCCGCCCCTACCTACAGTTTGTCTAGCAAGGAAGAGCACTGGAAAAACCAAAACAAAGAAACAAGAGTGGAACCAAAACATGTCTACCAAACCAAAAATACCACCAGAAAAATACCACCTCTGTTTTTAATTGCATATAGTTAGACAGATCAATTTGGTTTAGTGCTTTTTTGTTTAGCAACCTAGAGCCTGACCACTATGGAATCTTTCTTTTTTCATATTCCATATCTATATATTTAATCGCATATTGCGATAAAGCGCATCTCATTCAAAGTCCCAATCTTACATTTTTAGACATTTACAGGGATGGAGGCCTGTGGTAGTTTGTATCACATGCCTCATTCAAAGTCCCAACCCCACCCTTTAATCACTACTCAGGGATGGAGATGCGCTTTCAGGAGTGAAATATATTGCCTCCACAAATCTACCACCAACAGTCAATCTATGTATTGTCATCCTTTGACTAGCAGACCCAAGGTTGATGTGGTCCGCACTTAGTCTGGTGGTATTTTTGGTTTGGTAGACATGTTTTGGTTCCACTCTTGTTTCTTTGTTTTGGTTTTTCCAGTGCTCTTCCTTGCTAGACAAACTGTAGGTAGGGGCGGGTTTAGGTTACCACCTGCCCCCTGCCTATTGATTAGCACACCTGTGCTCCTTACTAGGAGGCTTTAAAATCACAGCTAGGACTGCAATACACGGAGTGCCTTGACGATGGCATTGCAGCTTAAACAGGTATTTGCAAATGCATGTAACTAAACCTCTGTTTTTAATTGCATATAGTTAGACAGATCAATTTGGTTTAGTGCTTTTTTGTTTAGCAACCTAGAGCCTGACCACTATGGAATCTTTCTTTTTTCATATTCCATATCTATATATTTAATCGCATATTGCGATAAAGCGCATCTCATTCAAAGTTCCAATCTTACATTTTTAGACATTTACAGGGATGGAGGCCTGTGGTAGTTTGTATCACATGCCTCATTCAAAGTCCCAACCCCACCCTTTTAATCACTACTCAGGGATGGAGATGCGCTTTCAGGAGTGAAATATATTGCCTCCACTAATCTACCACCAACAGTCAATCTATGTATTGTCATCCTTTGACTAGCAGACCCAAGGTTGATGTGGTCCGCACTTAGTCTGGTGGTATTTTTGGTTTGGTAGACATGTTTTGGTTCCACTCTTGTTTCTTTGTTTTGGTTTTTCCAGTGCTCTTCCTTGCTAGACAAACTGTAGGTAGGGGCGGGTTTAGGTTACCACCTGCCCCCTGCCTATTGATTAGCACACCTGTGCTCCTTACTAGGAGGCTTTAAAATCACAGCTAGGACTGCAATACACGGAGTGCCTTGACGATGGCATTGCAGCTTAAACAGGTATTTGCAAATGCATGTAACTAAACCTCTGTTTTTAATTGCATATAGTTAGACAGATCAATTTGGTTTAGTGCTTTTTTGTTTAGCAACCTAGAGCCTGACCACTATGGAATCTTTCTTTTTTCATATTCCATATCTATATATTTAATCGCATATTGCGATAAAGCGCATCTCATTCAAAGTTCCAATCTTACATTTTTAGACATTTACAGGGATGGAGGCCTGTGGTAGTTTGTATCACATGCCTCATTCAAAGTCCCAACCCCACCCTTTTAATCATGTTAATGAGGAGGTGGAGACTCGGCTCCCTGCACAGATGGAAAGGGCTGCAAGGGCAGGGACGGTAATAATAATGGGGGATTTTAACTACCCAGAAATTGACTGGAATAATGGAATTTCTGGGACAGTTAAAGGACAAAAATTTAAAAACCTATTGCAGGACAATTTTATGGTCCAGTTTATTGAGGCCCCAACTAGGAATGATGCTCTGTTGGACCTGGTAATCTCAAACCATGCAGAGCTCATTACTAATGTTCAGATAAAGGAACACCTGGGTAGCAGTGATCATAACATGATTTCGTTTAATGTAAACTATAAGCAAGAAATACATACAGGAAAGATAAAAACACTTAATTTCAAGAGAGCAAATTTTCAAAGCATGAGGACTGCTCTCCAGGGCTTGGACTGGGAGGGAATATTGGCACCGATGAACACAGAACAGAAATGGGAATTCTTCAAAAAGACTCTTTGGAACCTCACTGCAAAGTATATTCCCATGGGCAATAAGTTTAACCACTTAAGACCCGGACCAATACGCTGGCAAATGACCCAAGGGGTTTTTGCGATTCGGCACTGCGTCGCTTTAACAGACAATTGCGCGGTCGTGCGACGTGGCTCCCAAACAAAATTTGCGGCCTTTTTTTTCCCACAAATAGAGCTTTCTTTTGGTGGTATTTGATCACCTCTGCGGTTTTATTTTTTGCGCTATAAACAAAAATAGAGCGACAATTTAAAAAAAAATGCAATATTTTTTACTTTTTGCTATAATAAATATCCCCCAAAAATATATAAAAAAACATTTTTTTTCCTCAGTTTAGGCCGATACATATTCTTCTACATATTGTTGGTAAAAAAAATCGCAATAAGCGTTTATCGGTTGGTTTTCGCAAAATTTATAGCGTTTACAAAATAAGGGATAGTTTTATTGCATTTTTGTTAATTTTTTTTTTTTTACTACTAATAGCGGCGATCAGCGATTTTTTTCGTGACTGCGACAATATGGCGGACACTTCGGACAATTTTGACACATTTTTGGGACAATTGTCATTTTCACAGCAAAAAATGCATTTAAATTGCATTGTTTACTGTGGAAATGACAGTTGCAGTTTGGGAGTTAACCACAGGTGGCGCTGTAGGGAATGTGTGCCCTAATGTGTGTGTTTACAACTGTAGGGGGGTGTGGCTGTAGGTGTGACGTCATCGATCGCGTCCCCCTATTACAGGGATGACGCGATCGATGCTCCGGCCACAGAGAAGCACGGGGAAGCCGTGTGTACACACGGCTCTCCCCGTTCTTCCGCTCCAGGGACGGATCGCCGCACTGCAGCGGCGATCTGGTCCGCGAATCCCGCGGTCCCGGTCCTGGAGCTTCGGACCGGGTCGCGGGCGCGCGGGCGCGCGCCCGCGACCCACGGCTGGGTACTAAAACCAACGTATATATACGTTGATGTGCCCAGCCGTGCCATTCTGCTGACGTAAATGTGCAGTAGGCGGTCCTTAAGTGGTTAAAAGGCTAAAGATAAAACCTATGTGGCTCACGGTCAAAGTTAAAAAAGCTATAAACAATAAGAAAATAGCTTTTAAAAAATATAAAAATGAAGGAACACTAGTGTCGTTTAAATGTTACAAAGAATATAATAGAATATGTAAAAAGGAAATCAAGGATGCAAAAATTCAAAATGAACGACAGATTGTAAAAGATAGTAGGACAAACCCCAAAAAATTCTTTAAATATATTAATAGTAAAAAGGTCAAGTCTGAGCATGTAGGCCCTTTACAAAATAATCTAGAGTGGGTGACTGAGGACATAGAGAAGGCAAATTTATTAAATGCTTTCTTCAGCTCTGTGTATACAATGGAGAATGGGGGAGCTCATGTCGATATAGGGGGTGGGAGTGACACAGCCCCAAATCCACAATGGCTCAAAAGTGATATGGTCCAGAAATATTTAGACAGAATAAAGGTGGATAAAGCACCTGGTGGTATATAACAGCACACGTGCGGTGACACCACATGCGCTCAGGTGGTATGTAACAGCACAGGTGCGGTGACACCAAATGAGCTCAGGTGGTATGTAACAGCACACGTTAGTGTCACTGTACGTGTGCTGTTACATACCACTTGAGCGCATTTGGTGTCACCGCACGTGTGCTGTTATATGCCACCTGAGCGCAGTTAGTGTCACTGTACGTGTGCTGTTACATACCACCTGAGCGCATTTGGTGTCACCGCACGTGTGCTGTTATATACCACCTGAGCGCAGTTAGTGTCACTGTACGTGTGCTGTTACATACCACCTGAGCGCATTTGGTGTCACCACACCTGTGCTGTTATATACCACCTGAGCGCAGTTAGTGTCACTGTACGTGTGCTGTTACATACCACCTGAGCGCATTTGGTGTCACCGCACCTGTGCTGTTACATACCACCTGAGCGCATTTGGTGTTACCGCACGTGTGCTGTTATATACCACCTGAGCGCAGTTAGTGTCACTGTAGGTGTGCTGTTACATACCACCTGAGCACATTTGGTGTCACCGCACCTGTGCTGTTATATACCACCTGAGCGCAGTTAGTGTCACTGTACGTGTGTTACATACCATCCGAGTGCATTTGGTGTCACCGCACCTGTGCTGTTATATACCACCTGAGCGCAGTTAGTGTCACTGTACGTGTGCTGTTACATACCACCTGAGTGCATTTGGTGTCACCGCACCTGTGCTGTTACATACCACCTGAGCGCATTTGGTGTCACCGCACGTGTGCTCTTATATACCACCTGAGCGCAGTTAGTGTCACTGTACGTGTGCTGTTACATACCACCTGAGCGCAGTTAGTTTCACTGTACGTGTGCTGTTACATACCACCTGAGCGCATTTGGTGTCACCGCACATGTGCTGTTATATACCACCTGAGCGCAGTTACTGTCACTGTACGTGTGCTGTTACATACCACCTGAGCGCATTTGGTGTCACCGCACCTGTGCTGTTATATACCACCTGAGCGCAGTTAGTGTCACTGTACGTGTGCTGTTACATACCACCTGAGCGCAGTTAGTGTCACTGTACGTGTGCTGTTACATACCATCCGAGTGCATTTGGTGTCACCGCACCTGTGCTGTTATATACCACCTGAGCGCAGTTAGTGTCACTGTACGTGTGCTGTTACATACCACCTGAGTGCATTTGGTGTCACCGCACCTGTGCTGTTACATACCACCTGAGCGCATTTGGTGTCACCGCACGTGTGCTCTTATATACCACCTGAGCGCAGTTAGTGTCACTGTACGTGTGCTGTTACATACCACCTGAGCGCAGTTAGTGTCACTGTACGTGTGCTGTTACATACCTGCCCATCGTCTGCTGTTACAGTCTGCAGTACATTTAGGCAGTTTGTAAGAGCCCGGGAGTGGCAGTCCAGGTCCCCAAGCGTAATCTTTATGGAGGACAGGCTCTCCTCCATCCGCCCCAAAGTCTGGCTGACCTGTCCCAGATGGCGGGTCTGAAGGGCCTGGTCCCTTCTCAGATTGGCGGGCAGAAGCTCGGCCACCCACCTGGTCTTCTGGGATGACTTCCTGCCTCCAGCTGAGGCTTGTGGCCGGGGAGAAGGGGAAGCCCTTGGGAGAGGAGCCCTGTTGGGGGAGGAGTGGGAGGGGCTAGCCTGAGCGCATTTGGTGTCACCGCACGTGTGCTGTTACATACCACCTTAACGCATTTGGTGTCACCGCACGTGTGCTGTTACATAACACCTGAGCGCATTTGGTGTCACCGCACATGTGCTGTTACATACCACCTGAACGCATTTGGTGTCACCGCACGTGTGCTGTTACATACCACGTGCGGTGACACCAAATGCGCTCAGGTGGTATGTAACAGCACAGGTACAGTGACACTAACTTTGCTCAGGTGGTATATAACAGCACAGGTGCGGTGACAGCAAATGCGCTCAGGTGGTATGTAACAGCACACGTACAGTGACACTAACTGCGCTCAGGTGGTATGTAACAGCACACGTACAGTGACACTAACTGCGCTCAGGTGGTATATAAGAGCACACGTGCGGTGACACCAAATGCGCTCAGGTGGTATGTAACAGCACAGGTGCGGTGACACCAAATGCACTCAGGTGGTATGTAACAGCACACGTACAGTGACACTAACTGCGCTCAGGTGGTATATAACAGCACAGGTGCGGTGACACCAAATGCGCTCAGATGGTATGTAACAACACACGTAGATGTTACTGCTACCCCTAACAGCCGGGAGAGCAACCCATCTAGTAGAAGTGGTGAGGGGAGTGCAGGTAGGCCTAGACAGTTGGTGGTAATAGGGGATTCTATAATCAGAAGGACTGATAGAATAATTTGTCACCAGGATCGCCTCAACCGAATGGTTTGCTGTCTCCCTGGTGCCAGGGTTCGGCATGTGGTGGACCGGGTGGATAAATTACTGGGAGGGGCTGGGCATGACCCAGCTGTCTTGGTCCATGTTGGAACCAATGACAGTATACATAGAAGGTGGAGGCTCCTTAAGAATCAATTCAAAGAACTAGGCTGCAAGATGAAGGGAAGGACCTCCAAGGTGATATTCTCTGAAATATTGCCTGTGCCATGCGCAACACAGGAAAGGCAGGGGGAGATTAGAGAGCTGAATGCATGGCTAAAGACCTGGTGTAGGAAGGAGGGATTTGGGTTTCTAGAGCACTGGGATGACTTTTCATTGGGGTGCAACCTATATGCTAAAGATGGTTTGCACTTGAATGGAAGGGGGTCTGCTGTGCTGGGGGAGAGGTTTAGGTGAATGCTGGAGGAGTATTTAAACTAGACTTGAGGGGGGAGGGTGAACGTGAATTACATCGGGCACACAGGTCAGTTAGGGGTCAGACATTAATGGAGAGTGGAATGGGGATAGATGGAGGTGGGGTTATGGCAGGTGACAAGAAAGTTCCCATGTTGCAAACAGCCATTGGAAATTATAGTGCCATTTGCACTACTAAAAATTATATGAATCATATGAAAAACGCCAGCGAAAAATGTAACAATACATTTAAGTGTTTGTTCACCAATGCCAGAAGCCTTCCAAGCAAAACAGGTGAGTTGGAAGCTCGGGTGCATGAGGAGAGCTATGATGTAATCGGTATTGCTGAAACTTGGCTTCAATCCTCACATGACTGGGCTATTAATATTCCTGGCTATGCTCTCTTTCGGAAAGACAGGGTAAAAAGGAAAGGTGGAGGGGTCTGTCTCTATGTGAGAAGTGACCTCAAAGCAAGCGTGAAAGAGGACCTGGTTGATGGAGAGTGTGATGAAGTTGAAGCATTATGGGTGGAACTGCATACAGATGTGCGTAGTTCAAAGCTAATCATTGGAGTTTGTTATAGACCACCCAATGTTAATGAGGAGGTGGAGACTCGGCTCCTTGCACAGATGGAAAGGGCTGCAAGGGCAGGGACGGTGATAATAATGGGGGATTTTAACTACCCAGAAATTGACTGGAATAATGGAATTTCTGGGACAGTTAAAGGACAGAAATTTAAAAACCTATTGCAGGACAATTTTATGGTCCAGTTTATTGAGGCCCCAACTAGGAATGATGCTCTGTTGGACCTGGTAATCTCAAACCATGCAGAGCTCATTACTAATGTTCAGATAAAGGAACACCTGGGTAGCAGTGATCATAACATGATTTCGTTTAATGTAAACTATAAGCAAGAAATACATACAGGAAAGATAAAAACACTTAATTTCAAGAGAGCAAATTTTCAAAGCATGAGGACTGCTCTCCAGGGCTTGGACTGGGAGGGAATATTGGCACCGATGAACACAGAACAGAAATGGGAATTCTTCAAAAAGACTCTTTGGAACCTCACTGCAAAGTATATTCCCATGGGCAATAAGTTTAAAAGGCTAAAGATAAAACCTATGTGGCTCACGGTCAAAGTTAAAAAAGCTATAAACAATAAGAAAATAGCTTTTAAAAAATATAAAAATGAAGGAACACTAGTGTCGTTTAAATGTTACAAAGAATATAATAGAATATGTAAAAAGGAAATCAAGGATGCAAAAATTCAAAATGAACGACAGATTGCAAAAGATAGTAGGACAAACCCCAAAAAATTCTTTAAATATATTAATAGTAAAAAGGTCAAGTCTGAGCATGTAGGCCCTTTACAAAATAATCTAGAGTGGGTGACTGAGGACATAGAGAAGGCAAATTTATTAAATGCTTTCTTCAGCTCTGTGTATACAATGGAGAATGGGGGAGCTCATGTCGATATAGGGGGTGGGAGTGACACAGCCCCAAATCCACAATGGCTCAAAAGTGATATGGTCCAGAAATATTTAGAAATAATAAAGGTGGATAAAGCACCTGGACCAGATGGCATCCACCCACGGATCCTAAAAGAATTGAGCTCTGAAATTTCAAAGCCACTGTATCTAATATTTAGGGACTCATTAATGACAGGAATAAAGCCAATGTGGTGCCCATATTTAAAAAGGGAACAAAGTCTTTACCTAGTAACTATAGACCTGTTAGTTTAACTTCTATAGTTGGGAAGATACTGGAACGTTTAATAAAAGACCACGTGGATGAGTTCTTGCTGGAAACAAACTATTTAAAGCGGAGCTCCAGCCGCGAAAAATTTTTTTTTTAAAGTCAGCAGCTACTAACAGTGTAGCTGCTGACTTTAAATAAGGACACTTACCTGTCCTAGGCACCCGCGCTGATGGCCCCCCCCGATGCCGGTCCCGCGATCGCTCCGAGTCCCGCGCCGCCATTCACACTATGGGAAACAGGCAGTGAAGCCGTACGGCTTCACTGCCCGTTTCCTACTGTGCCTGCGCGAGTCTCACGCTGGCTTGTGAATGGGCGCGCTGCTCTCTGAGAACACACACAGTTCCCAGAAAGCAGCGCGCCCATTCACAAGGAGAAGGAGAAGAAAAAATCAAACCGCGGAGTGGAAGAGGCAGATTACGGACTTCCGCATAGCAACAGCTATCTCGGGTGAGTTTTTTTTTTTTTCAGGTTTTTTTTTTTTTTTTTAAACAACATGGCAAAATGTTGTTTATATGGGTGGAGCTCCGCTTTAAGCAGCAGACAGCATGGATTCATGAAAGACAGAAGTTGTCAGACAAACCTGATTTCCTTTTATGAAGAGGTAAGTAAAACCCTGGACAGAGGTGTAGCAGTGGATGTGGTATACTTGGATTTTGCAAAAGCATTCGATACAGTTCCCCACACACGGCTCATGTGTAAGGTAAGGTCTACAGGATTATATATATCAGTTTGTAAATGGATAGAAAACTGGCTGAAAGACAGAATTCAGAGAGTTGTGGTTAATGATTCTTACTCTGAATGGTCCAAGGTTATCAGCGGTGTACCCCAAGGTTCAGTGTTGGGTCCCTTACTGTTCAATATATTTATAAATGATATTGGGTCTGAGATCAAAAGTAACATTTCTGTTTTTGCAGATGACACCAAGCTATGCAGTGGAATAATGTCCTTGCAGGATGTCTCCAATTTACAAGCCGACCTCAATGCTCTGTCTAATTGGGCGACTAAGTGGCAGATGAGGTTTAATGTTGATAAATGTAAAGTTATGCACTTGGGGGCTAAGAATATGCATGCATCATACATGCTAGGGGGAGTACAACTGGGGGGATCTGTAGTGGAGAAGGATCTGGGGGTTTTAGTTGATCATAAGCTCAATAATGGCATGCAATGCCAAGCTGCGGTTTCCAAAGCGAGCAAAGTCCTTTCTTGTATTAAGAGAGGTATGGACTCCAGAGATAGAGATATCATTTTGCCCCTGTACAAATCATTAGTAAGACCTCATCTGGAATATGCAGTCCAGTTTTGGGCACCAGTTCTCAAAAAGGATATCGGAGAACTGGAGAAAGTGCAGAGAAGGGCAACCAAACTGATAAGAGGCATGGAGAAGCTCAGCTATGAGGAAAGATTAGAGGAACTGAATTTATTCACTCTTGAGAAGAGGAGAATAAGGGGGGATATGATCAACATGTACAAATACATAAGAGGTCCATATAGTGAACTTGGTGTTGAGTTATTCACTTTAAGGTCAACACTGAGGACAAGGGGGCACTCTTTACGTCTGGAGGAAAAGAGATTTCACCTCCAAATACGGAAAGGTTTCTTCACAGTAAGAGCTGTGAAAATGTGGAACAGACTCCCTCCAGAGGTGGTTCTGGCCAGCTCAGTAGATTGCTTTAAGAGAGGCCTGGATTATTTCCTAAATGCACATAATATAACTGAGTACTAAGTTTTGTAGGTAAAGTTGATCCGGGGTAAATCCGATTGCCTTTCGGGGGATCAGGAAGGAATTTTTTCCCCTCCGGTAGCAAATTGGATCATCACTCTGCTGGTTTTTTTTTGCCTTCCTCTGGATCAACTGTGGGTATGGAGTTGGGTGTATGGGAGGATGTACTGTGTTTTACTTTGTTTTATTTTTATTTATTTTTATGGTTGAACTGGATGGACTTGTGTCTTTTTTCAACCTGACTAACTATGTAACTATGTAACTATGTAACTATGTACAGTGACACTAACTGCGCTCAGGTGGTATATAACAGCACAGGTGTGGTGACACCAAATGTGCTCAGGTGGTATGTAACAGCACACCTACAGTGACACTAACTGCGCTCAGGTGGTATATAACAGCACAGGTGCGGTGACACCAAATGCGCTCAGGTGGTATGTAACAGCACAGGTGCGGTGACACCAAATGCACTCAGATGGTATGTAACAGCACATGTACAGTGACACTAACTGCGCTCAGGTGGTATATAACAGCATAGGTGCGGTGACACCAAATGCGCTCAGGTGGTATGTAACATCACACGTACAGTGACACTAACTGCGCTCAGGTGGTATATAACAGCACACGTGCAGTGACACCAAATGCGCTCAGGTGGTATGTAACCGCACACATGCGGTGACACCAAATGCGCTAAGGTGGTATGTAACAGCACACGTGCGGTGACACCAAATGCGCTCAGGTGGTATGTAACAGCACACGTGCGGTGACACCAAATGCGCTCAGGTGGTATGTAACAGCACACGTACAGTGACACTAACTGCGCTCAGGTGGTATATAACAGCACACATGTGGTGACACCAAATGCGCTCAGGTGGTATGTAACAGCACAGGTGCGGTAATACTAACTGCGCTCAGGTGGTATATAACAGCACAGGTGTGGTGACACCAAATGCGCTCAGGTGGTATGTAACAGCACACGTAAAGTAACACTAACTGCACTCAGGTGGTATATAACAGCACAGGTGCGGTGACACCAAATACGCTCAGGTGGTATGTAACAGCACATGTACAGTGACACTAACTGCGCTCAGGTGGTATGTAACAGCACACGTACAGTGACACTAACTGCGCTCAGGTGGTATATAAGAGCACACGTGCGGTGACACCAAATGTGCTCAGGTGGTATGTAACAGCACTGGTGCGGTGACACCAAATGTGCTCAGGTGGTATGTAACAGCACACGTACAGTGACACCAAATGCGCTCAGGTGGTATATAACAGCACACGTGCGGTGACACCACATGCGCTCAGGTGGTATGTAACAGCACAGGTGCGGTGACACCAAATGCGCTCAGGTGGTATGTAACAGCACACGTACAGTGACACTAACTGCGCTCAGGTGGTATATAACAGCACAGGTGCGGTGACACCAAATGCGCTCAGGTGGTATGTAACAGCACACGTACAGTGACACTAACTGCGCTCAGGTGGTATATAACAGCACACATGCGGTGACACCAAATGCGCTCAGGTGGTATGTAACAGCACACGTGCGGTGACACCAAATGCGCTCAGGTGGTATGTAACAGCACACGTGCAGTGACACCAAATGCGCTCAGGTGGTATGTAACAGCACAGGTGCGGTGACACTAACTGCGCTCAGGTGGTATATTACAGCACAGGTGTGGTGACACCAAATGCGCTCAGGTGGTATGTAACAGCACACGTGCGGTGACACCAAATGCGCTCAGGTGGTATGTAACAGCACACGTACAGTGACACTAACTGCGCTCAGGTGGTATGTAACAGCACACGTACAGTGACACTAACTGCGCTCAGGTGGTATATAAGAGCACACGTGCGGTGACACCAAATGCGCTCAGGTGGTATGTAACAGCACTGGTGCGGTGACACCAAATGTGCTCAGGTGGTATGTAACAGCACACGTACAGTGACACTAACTGCGCTCAGGTGGTATATAACAGCACACGTGCGGTGACACCACATGCGCTCAGGTGGTATGTAACAGCACACGTACAGTGACACTAACTGCGCTCAGGTGGTATATAACAGCACACATGCGGTGACACCAAATGCGCTCAGGTGGTATGTAACAGCACACGTGCGGTGACACCAAATGCGCTCAGGTGGTATGTAACAGCACACGTGCGGTGACACCAAATGCGCTCAGGTGGTATGTTACAGCACACGTGCGGTGACACCAAATGCGTTAAGGTGGTATGTAACAACACACGTGCGGTGATACCAAATGCGCTCAGGTGGTATGTAACAGCACACGTGCGGTGACACCAAATGCGCTCAGGTGGTATGTTACAGCACACGTGCGGTGACACCAAATGCGTTAAGGTGGTATGTAACAACACACGTGCGGTGATACCAAATGCGCTCAGGTGGTATGTAACAGCACACGTGCGGTGATACCAAATGCGCTCAGGTGGTATGTAACAGCACACGTGCGGTGACACCAAATGCGCTCAGGTGGTATGTAACAGCACACGTGCGGTGACACCAAATGCGCTCAGGTGGTATGTAACAGCACACGTGCGGTGACACCAAATGCGTTCAGGTGGTATGTAACAGCACATGTGCGGTGACACCAAATGCGCTCAGGTGTTATGTAACAGCACACGTGCGGTGACACCAAATGCGCTCAGGTGGTATGTTACAGCACACGTGCGGTGACACCAAATGCGTTAAGGTGGTATGTAACAGCACACGTGCGGTGTCACCAAATGCGCTCAGGTGGTATGTAACAGCACATGTGCGCTGACACCAAATGCGCTCAGGTGGTATGTAACAGCACACGTGCGTGACACCAAAATGCACTCAGGTGATATGTAACAGCACACGTGCGGTGACACCAAATGCGCTCAGGTGGTATGTAACAGCACACGTGCGGTGTCACCAAATGCGCTCAGGTGGTATGTAACAGCACACGTGCGGTGACACCAAATGCGCTCAGGTGGTATGTAACAGCACACGTGCGTGACACCAAAATGCGCTCAGGTGATATGTAACAGCACACGTGCGTTGACACCAAATGCGCTCAGGTGGTATGTAACAGCACACGTGCGGTGACACCGAATGTGCTCAGGTGGTATGTAACAGCACACGTGCGGTGACACCAAATGCGGCCAGGAGGCGTGAGATCTTGCAGCACATTACTGACCAGGCGAATGCATCGGGGGGGGAGTCCCGGACACGGCCGGGGATTGAAAAGAAGATCAATGACCTCCGGCATCTAGTCAGAAAGAAGCTGGCCAAAATGGCAGCCCATGCCAGGGGCACAGGAGGGGGCCCACCATGCCCTGTTAGGCTGACAGCGGAGGAGCGTGCGGTGGCCCAGACCTTTCATAGACAACAGGTTGAGGGCCTGCCTGGCTATGACTCCAGTCATGAAGGCGTGATGCCAGGTAAGGTTTTTTTGCCCTCTCAGGTGTGTAGCATGTGGGGGGAGGTGAAAGGGAATATGTGGCAAGTGTGTGGATCCTCCAACCTGTGAATGTTTTGTGTCATCCACAGATGTCAGGAGGGTGCTGGGCTATCTGGGCTGACCGCACCATCCCAGGGACAACAGCCTGATGAGGACCCCCCGACAAGGCCGGAGTCCTCGGAGGAGGTATGAGGAGGAGGACGTTGAGGAGGAGGAGTTTGAGGAGGAGTAGGATGTCATGTCAGCCAGTGGATTGCTGTTTTTGGAGAAGTCTTCCTCTCTGGCTGGCAGTAGCCAGTCCTCCATAAGGGCTAGCCCCTCCCACTCCTCCCCCAACAGGGCTCCTCTCCCAAGGGCCTCCCCTTCTCCCCGGCCACAAGCCTCAGCTGGAGGCAGGAAGTCATCCCAGAAGACCAGGGGGGTGGCCGAGCTTCTGACCGCCAATCTGAGAAGGGACCAGGCCCTTCAGACCCGCAATCTGGGACAGGTAAGCCAGACTTTGGGGCGGATAGAGGAGAGCCTGTCCTCCATAAAGATTACGCTTGGGGACCTGGACTGCCAATCCCGGGCTCTTACAAACTGCCTAAATGTACTGCAGACTGTAACAGCAGACGTTGGGCAGGATGTGAGGGCCCTCACCCAGGCTATCCAGGCCAACACGGCAACACTAGGTGCTGGCCTGAACAGAGTTGCCGTGGCCTTGGAGGGCAGGCCGCCAGGTGGGCAGAGACCAGGGCCTGCTCCTTCTTCCCCGGATTACCCCCCCTCCCTATGAGTCTCCCCTGAGGAGCCGGGGCATTAATTTGTTTTCCCCCTTTTTTTTCCTGGAATTTTTTTTTTTTGCTGGACATTTTTTTTTGTGTTGTGATTGTTTTTGGAATGTGGGGGTGATATTCCTGCCGGAAAAGGGGTGCCACCCTCAGTTTTGGTGGAGAAGGGTTCCCCAGGACCAGGGAGAAGTGATTCCTAGGTCCGTGTGAATGGTGTATGAATATACAGTGACATAATTGGAGCAGTGGTGTGTCGTTGGTGTTTACAAGTCCAGCATGGTGGGCTTGTGCTAATCCAATTTGATGAGGATGTGATGTATCTGTGCTAGGGACCACAGTGGTGTGCATGCATGCATTCTCATTGTGCCATGATTAATGTGTGTGTTTAACGTGCAAAGATGCCTAATGTGAGCTGTCTCCTGGCTGCTCTTCCCTCAGAAGACGGGGTAGCCTCGGTTAGGGGGGGATTGTCTGGTTCAGGGGTCAGGTCATCACTTATGTCAATCTGCAGGCCCTTTCTCACTGCGAAGTTGTAGGCCCCATACACACGATCGGATATATCCGATGAAAACGGTCCGCGGACCATTTCCATCGGATATGTCCGATCGGGAGTTTGATCCGATGGCGTGTACACACCATCGGATCAAATTCCCCGCCGCCGGACGGCGCGGTGACGTAGTGGTGACGCGGCGGTGACGTTGACGCCGCCGCGTCACCGCCACGTCACCGCACCAGGAAGTAAAACACTTCCGCGCATGCGCCGAATCCATTCGGCAGCGGCGCGGCGGTGGTGGGAGCCGACATGTCTGCTGGTAAGTGTACTAACCAGCAGACATGTCGGGCGGACAGATTCCCACCGGATAGATTTCAAAGCTTGCTTTGAAATCTGTCGGGTGGAGAAATCTGTCCGCTAGCCCATACACACGAGCGGAGATGTCTGCTGAAACGGTCCATCGGACCGTTTTTAGCGGACATATCCCCTCGTGTGTACGCGGCCGTACAGAATGCAACATGCACCGATGATCTGGCACACAAAGTTTGGGGAATACAACAGGGTCCCCCCAGACTTATCCAGGCATCGGAAACGTGACTTCAGGAGGCCAAAGGTGTGCTCCAACACTGCACGTGTTTGAGTGTGGGCTTCATTGTATCTTTCCTCTCCTGGGGTTTGGGGGTTCCGGATAGGAGTCATGAGATGGGGTCCCAGTGCATATGCAGAGTCACCTGTAAGGGAAAAGACAGGAGGATGTTAGTCATGCATGTGCCCCTTGTGATGTGTGCATCATGGGGGGGGACAGTCATGCCTGCCACCCATGTCACTCACCAACCAGCCAGGTGTCCCCATACACGTTCTGATCGAATTCCATTCGAATGGGGCTCTGATTGTAGATGTAGCTGTCATGGCTGGATCCGGGGTGTTTGGCACGGACGTGCCGTATGAGGCCTTGGGCATCAACTATCACCTGTACGTTGATGGAATGCCAATGCTTCCGATTGCGGTATATGTGCTCTGTCTCATGGGGAGGCTGGAGTGCCACATGTGTGCAATCAATGGCCCCCACGGTGCGTGGGAATCTGGCAATTCTGTGGAAAACTGTCATTGCCTTCAGCCGCAGGTCCGCAGTGGTGGGTTTGATGATTTGGTTGGCCATGCTTCTGAGGATTGCTGGGATAACCTGGTGCACAAATCTGCTCATGGAGGATTGTCCCAGCCACCACCCCACTTGTTCTTTAAAAAGAGCCACTGGCAAGGAAATGGAGTGTTGCCATGACTAGTGTTGCTCACGAATATTCGCATTGCGAATATTCGCTACGAATATTGCATATTCGAGTATTCGCGAATAACGCGAATATCGCGGCGAATATTCGCTATTTCGAATATTCGAATGTTTTAAATTTTTTTTTAGAACAGATCACATCCTAGAGATCCCCATCGACGTCTAAAAGCATTGCTGGTATGATTAGAGACCTTGGGCCGAGTAGCTGCAGCGCTCATTTTATATTGCCGAAAAATCGCAATGCGATTATTCGGCAAATAGCGATATCGCGCGATTATTTTATATTGTAATATATCACGAATATTCTGAGCCAATCAGAGTACTCCATTCCGCATTTCTCGAAATTTCGAAATTATTTTGTATTGTAATATATCACGAATATTCTGAGCCAATCAGAGTGCTCCTTCCGCATTTCTCGAATATTCGCAATTATTGTGTATTGTAATATATCACGAATATTCTGAGCCAATCAGAGTGCTCCTTCCGCATTTGCTGAATATTCGCAATTATTTTATATTGTAATATATCACGAATATTCTGTGCCAATCAGAGTGCTCCATTCCGCATTTCTCGAATATTCGCAATTATTTTATATTGTAATATATCACGAATATTCTGTGCCAATCAGAGTGCTCCATTCCGCATTTCTCGAATATTCGCAATTATTTTATATTGTAATATATCACGAATATTCTGTGCCAATCAGAGTGCTCCATTCCGCATTTCTCGAATATTCGCAATCGCAATTCGCAATTCGCAATCGCATTCGCATTCGCGATAGCGAAAATTCGCAATCATTTCATTTCGAAAATATATCACGAATATTCGTATTTAGCGAATATCTGTCGAATATTCGACTATATATTCGAGATATATCGCGAATTCGAATATGGCATATTCTGCTCAACACTAGCCATGACCTTGACCAGTGGCTGCACTGCATGTGAGTGGTGTGTTGGGCTGGTGATGTCCTCCTGCAAGGTTGTGGTTAATTCCAGGATGGCATGAGGGGTGAATCTGAAGATGCGATACACCTCAGAATCACTCATGCCAAAGAGGTCTATGCGGGTGCGGTATATCCTCTCCCGTGCCCTCCTCCGTGCCCTCCTCCTTCTTTGCTCCTCTAAAGTCAGTAGTATAGCTATGAGCAAGGATGTCCCTGGCATGTTGGCATACAGATTGTTGTGCAACACCTGTGACTGCTCAGCTCCTCGCTGACAGTGTTGCTTTCTCTGACATGTAGACGAATTGTCTAATTTTATACCACCTTTTATATGGTCTAATTTTAGACAGGCCGTGCAGCTGTTGCGCACAGCGCGTAGCCTGCGCTGCAACAACGTTCTTTTGTGGATCCCCGTAACTCAGTCATTAGCATATTTGAATAGCAAATCAATGGTGTGTCTAGCGCAGTTTTGCGCGGACGAATGCGCCTGTCTATCGAAATTACGCTGGACAAAAAAAAAAGTAGATTTCTTGCGTATCTCGTTTTGGGGATGCGGCGCATCAAAACGCATGCGCAAATTTAGACTTACGCCGCGCATCTCCTGTAACGCCGGCATAATCGCTCTGTGAATCTGGCCCACTGTGTCTCTATCTATCTATCTCTCTCTCTGTCTGTCTGTCTGACTGCAAAGCAAGCCGGAACACACTACACGATAGTGTGGGGTGTGTGCTAAAGCCCTGAGCCCTAATTGGCCAAAGCACCCAGGCTTTGGCCAATTAGGTCTCTTCGTTTTTTGGGCGCTGTGATTGGCCAAGCATGCGGGGTCATGGTGCATGCTTGGCCAATCATCAGCGCGCAACGCTGCAGTGAATTATGGGTCATTCGAATTTGGCGCAAACGACCCGATTTGTTCGTTTTCGATGAACGATCGAACGGCCGATGTCCCTACTTGTAACTAATAATTAAAAATACTTTTCAGGGAGAACTTGCCTTTATTACAGGGTTTTTCATCAATATTGAGAAATATTTGTATTTTTTTTCAAAAAACACTGGCTCATCCTTTTGAAAGATGAGGATTTAAAGAATGTTTTACCAACCAAATCCACATTTATTTATAAAAGGGCACCAGGACTTTTCTGGATATGGCAGGTTTTCACTATTGCACTAGGTGCAAGGCGTGTAAAACCACAAAGGCCTTGTACACACGATCAAATCTGTCTGCTGGAAACGGTCTGCTAGACGGGCAAACAGACGGATTTGGCCACCCGACAGATTTCAAAGCATGCTTTGAAATCTGTCGGCTGGGAACCCGTCCGCCCGACATGTCTGCTGGTTAGTACGCTAACCAGCAGACATGTCTTCTCGCACACGCGCCAAATGGTTTCGACGCATGCGCGGAAGTGTTTTACTTCCTGGTGCGGTGACGTGGCGGCGTCAACGTCACCGCCACGTCACCGACACGTCAGCGCGATGTCTGCTGGCGGGGATTTTGGTTTGCTCGTGTGTACACGCAAGCAAACCAAAATGCCAGCAGACAGATTTGTTCAAATCGGTCGGACAGACCGTTTCGAACAAATCTATTTACTCGTGTGTACGAGGCCAAAGAGATCTAAGGTGCCGTACACACGGCAGAGAACCTCGACGGGCAGAACACATCGTTCCGCCCGTCGAGGTTCTCTCCCGGCCGTCGGATTCGGCGACCCGCCCGTCGGGAATGGCAACCAGCCATTCTTCCAGGCGGGCCGTCGAGGAAATAGAGAGCGTGCTCTCTATTTCGGCTCGACGGGCTTCCCGACGGGAAGCTCGCTGAGACCGTACACACGGCCGAGGTCCTCGCTGGAATGTGCATTCCAGCGAGGTTCTCGCTGATTTTCAGCGAGAACCTCGGCCGTGTGTACGGGGCCTAAGAGGAAAATTGACAGCTCTCAGTCAGTGGCTACACAACAACAATTTAAGGTCAAACCACTTATTACATAAGACTCTAAATATGTTACATATGTGTTGGAATGCCCATATCCAAAGCAATATCTAGGCAGAACAACACAGAAATTATGCACAAGAATAAATGAACATCTAACCAATATCAAAAATGTTTTTTTTCAAACATAGCGTGTTGAAACACTTCAGACAGTACCACAAGGCCCCTTTTACACTGGGGCGCTTTACCGTCAGAATTGCGGCTGTATTCGGCAGCTAGCAGTGCGGTTTTACCCCCGCTAGCGGCCGAAAAAGGGGTAATACCGCCGGAAATGCGCCTCTGCAGAGGCGCATTGCCAGCAGTAGATATGTGCATTCCCGTTTGTACGAATTTTATTTTCGTACGAAAATGTTCATTTTCGTACCCGCGGGATAATGTGTACTTACGAAAACGGTAAAGCACCAAAATACGAAAACGACGGGATAACGGATGAGCCGCATAACAAACGACCGCAAATACGAACGAACGATCCGACGGGAAAAAAAGACAAAACAAAAACGGCAAAATAACGAAAATGAAATCTGTATCAAGAGATTTGCATTGTGTATTTTGTTTGAATCCGTTTTGTGTTCGTTTTCAGTTGTATGTTCATTGTTCAATGACATTTATAACAAAAGAATTTCATTATGTATATTGAATGAATTCCTTTTTCTGTTTGTATTGTGTATTCAAAATACTGAAGGCAAAACTTTTGTTATAGGTGTCATATCAACATACGAAAATAACAAAAGAAACGGGTTCAAATGCAAATCTTTTGTTTATGTTTTTTTTTGAATGGCCAGAGAGTTAGGCTGGCCATACATGATACAATTTTCTGTGCAATTTTCTTTAGATTTACCTTCAACTATGTAGTGCAAGGGCCTGCCTGATTGCATACAATTGAAAGTGTTGTTTAGTTTGACCTCATATTATATGGTTTTTGGTAAATCTAAAAGAAAATCGTACAAGAAAATTGAACATGTATGGCCAGCCTCAGTGACTGAAAGCAGCTTCTCTTTTGTGCTGAGTAGTGAGTACACTTGTACAGTAAAGCCAAATAAACTTTTCTGTGGATTTTCATCTGAAGGGAGTTCAGTTGGCCAGACTTTTGAACCCAAAATTGGTTTTCTGATGCAGTTTAAAAACAAACAAATTTTCTGAGAACGATCGGAAAAACGTTCGTTTTTATGTTTGTTGTTAAAACAGTCTGACCAAGTGTATGGGGCTTAATGGGAAGAAGCGATGGAGGAGTGGTAAACACACTGCTCCTTCACCGCTCAGGCTCAGGGTTCACCCCCGGGCTTTCACACTGAAGAAACAGCAGCTGCTGTTTCAAATCGGTAAGCAGGCACTATTTTTCGCGCAATAGCACCTGCAAACCGCCCCAGTGTGAAAGGGGCCTAATAGGGGTCAAACCCAACTTACCTTTTCTGGAATTGACAAAAATTCAAAACACTGTAGAGGCACCCACTTAAAACAAGCAGTATCTCAAGCTGAAATCTTATGGCTTCATAAGTTGGACACTATGCAGCCTGTAGGAATAAAATAGATCTAGACCTTATTTGTTTGTTGTTCAATCAATTATTAGCTGGAATTTATTATCTGAGACGTCAAAATGTATGATTAGTGAGGGCCAACGGGGTAATGCCTGGCCAAAACCAGGGGGGAGGACTCGTTTCAACCACCTATTACTTGAGGATCTATAGATACTAGATAGATTTATTGTAACCATGGGTGTAAATACATGCATTTTCTTTTTTGTTTCAATATTTTTATTAAAGATTTTCAAAGGGTAACAAAGGAGATAAAGGGAGTAAGGCCTCGTACACACGATCAAATCTGTCCGCTGGAAACAGTCCGCTGGACCGTTTCAGCAGACAGATTCGATCGTGTGTACGGCCGAGCAGACAGATTTGTCCACCCGACAGATTTCAAAGCATGCTTTGAAGTCTATCGGGTGGGAATCTGTCCGCCCGACATGTCTGCTGGTTAGTACACTTACCAGCAGACATGTCGTCCCGCACCGCCGCCGCACCGCCGCCGAATGGATTCGGCGCATGCGCGGAAGTGTTTTACTTCCTGGTGCGGTGACGTGGCGGCGTCAACACCACCGCCACGTCACCGACACGTCAGCGCGCCGTCTGCTGGCGGGGATTTTGGTTTGCTCGTGTGTACACGCGAGCAAACCAAAATCCCAGCAGACAGATTTGTTCAAATCTGTCGGACAGACAGATTTGAACAAATCTGTCCGCTCGTGTGTATGGGGCCTCAGACATATGTAGGGAACAAGAGATATGCACATCTTCCGAATCACAAAAAGTACACAATACATAGAAAATCAATAGTCAATGCAACAGGTATTGAAAAAAACATCAACAGCATTTAGGCCATATAGACCAACAATCATCAAATTGTTTGCATCTCATAGAGTTAGAGGCTATAATTTGTTCAAACATGTAATTTCTATGGACCCCTGCCAACACTTCTGAGACATTAACAGCATTTTTTGATTTCCAGTGGCGTAAAACGGACGTACGCGTTTCTAACAAAATATGTGTAACGACTGGGCGCATATTGCATGGGAACATATTAATGTGTATATTGAGGAGTGCCAGTGCTGGATCAGGCTGCGTCAGTATCCCTGTCAGGGAGGAAATGAGCTGGAAGATCTGGTTCCAAAGGCTCTTCACGCTTGGGCACTGCCAAAGCATGTGTAGAAGATTACCCGGCTGACCACATTCCCTCCAGCAGCCAGCGGATGTTCCAGGAAAGAACGTGGCCAATCTTACCGGGGTGTAATACCACCTATTAGTCAATTTCACTGCTAGTTCCCAGTGCATGATGCAGTGGGAGGCTTTGTGTATCGCTTGGATAGCATATGACCAGTCCTCTACAGTGAATGTAGTACATGGGTCCACCTCCCATCTTTGCATTGCTGTCATTTTAGATAGAGTCAACTTATCCTGAAATAAATTATAAAAAGCTGCTATGTCTTTGGACTCCGGTTTTGCGTTAGAGTAAAATTTCCACACTCCTCTTGGTAAGGATATACGTGGAGGAGGTAACGATTTTAACTACTACAGACCCGCGCTATAGCCGAATGACGACTACAGCGTGGGTCTGAATATCCAACATGCCGTCAATTGGCTGTGTCCCTTGGACACAGCCAATCACAGATCGCGGCGAACGGCCAATCAGAGTGGTTGTTTGCGATGCGATCTGTGGGCGAATGAGAGATGATCTCATAGATCATCTCTCATTGCCGTTTTACACAGAGACGGTGTAAAAAAATAATAAAAAATAATAATTCTGTCCCCTATTTTGTAAGCGCTATAACTTTTGCGCAAAGCAGTCACTTATTGCGATTTTTTTTTTTTTTACCAAAAATATATAGTAGAATACGTATCGCCCTAAACTGAGAAAAAAAATGTTTTTTTTTTTTTTTAAATTGGGCTATTTATTATAGCAACAAGTAAAAAATATTGTATTTTTTTAAACTTGTCGCAATTTTTTGTTTATAGCGCAAAAAATAAAAACCGCACAGGTGATCAAATACCACCAAAAGAAAGCTCTACTTGTGGGGAAAAAAAAGACGTCAATTTTGTTTGGGAGCCACGTCGCACGACCGCGCAATTGTCAGTTAAAGCGGCGCAGTGCCGGAAGCTGAAATTTCACCTGGGCAGGAGGGGGGTTTATGTGCCCAGTAAGCAAGTGGTTAAGAAATGTGTGATTCTCATGCAGGTATACATAGAACTGTCAGATAGGTGGTGATGTGCCATAACGTGGGCAGTTTGTGGAAGAGAGTTGTCTGTGTAGAAATCTGATATATTCGTCACCCTGTGTATGGTTAAGTCAGAATTTTTTCACAGAGGTATCTTAGCTTCAAGTAACGTCAAGGGCAGTGCAAAGTCAATGTCCTGTACATCTCGGTGTTCGTAAGCAAGTAGGTGTCTCCATGCCCTAACGAAAGCCTGTACAGTCGGGGGTAGGTTGTTGAGGTCCCATGGAGCCCAACTGTCACTGAGTAGCATGAGTTTCAGGTCTTTTGTTGGTGACATTGTAGTTTCTAACCCAACCCAAAGGGGACTATCAGAGTCATGGAACCAATGTTTAAGTTGATCTAAGCGTGTTGCCCACATGTTGTCATGTACATCCGGCAGGCCTGCTCCACCCACTCGTCTGTGTGATATTAAATTGTTCCGTGAACATCTAGCTCTTTTGCCTTGCCATACATAGCGCCAGCTTAGCTTCGCAAGGCATTTAAGATAATGGTAGGGTATATGTATTGGAATGGTGCAAAATATATACAAAATTTGCGGCAGAATTATCATCTTGTAAGCCGATATTCTACCCATCCAGGACACTTCTTTTTTAGACATTTCCTTAAGTTGTGCTTCTATTTTTGTAATTAGCAGGGAGAAGTTGGCTCTAGTTAGCAACGTTACGTTATTAGTAAGGATTATGCCCAGGTATTTGATTTTACCATGACTCCAGGAGTAGGGTAGTTGAGTTTGCAGAGTTTCCTTTGTGCGGGAGGGAAGCCCCAAGTCTAGAATAAGTGACTTGGTGAAATTAACCTTGTAATAGGAAACTGCCCCAAATAAGGAGCTTACAGGGTCAGATAAAAGCAGTATCACATCATCTGATCTGATCTGATAACATGTTCTTTATGGCTAAACTTGAAGCCTGTGATCTTCGGATTGGACCCGACGGCTTCAATCATCAGATTGAAAATTGACGGAGATAACGGGCATCCCTGCCGTGTGCCGTTCGTTATTGGGAAGGACCTGGAGAGAAACCCCGAGGAGTATACCTGAGCAGAGGGAAATGAGTACAGGGCTAATATTGCTCTCAGGACAGGACCTTAAAATCCAAATTTTCTTAAGACCATTTCCATATACGTCCAATGTATGTGGTCGAACGCCTTCTCTGCATCAATGGATAACAACAGAGAAGGCGTCCGATTCTTCACAGCATAGTGTAACACATTAATAATATGCCATGTGGTGTCCGAGGCCTGTCTCCCCCTCACAAAGACCATCTGGTTGCTCTGAACAAGGGAAGGTATGAGGTGGGACAGTCTGGAGACTAGGAGTTTAGCATAAACCTTGACATCAGTATTGAGGAGGGAAATGGACCTGAAGTTCGCTGGAGTGTCAGGAGTTTTACCTGGTTTAGGAAGTGTCACTATATGGGCCTTCAGCATTTCTTGCGGAAGCGATGCTGTGCGTGCAAAGTAGTTGAAGACTGTTGACATATGTGGTGCTAGGACCGACCGGAACGTTTTAAAATATTCATTGGAAAAACCATCAAGACCTGGGGATTTTCCCATAGGGAGTGAGTGTATAACTTTCTCTACTTCTTGGGCCGTGATAGGTGAATTAAGTTCTTCAAGTTGGTGAGAGGATAGAGATGGTAGCTCTAACTTATGTAAGAAGGAATGTATGTCGTCTACACTAGGTTGAGGGGTGCCGGTGTCATCTCTAAGGTTGTACAATGAGCTATAATACTCAGCGAATTGGTCGGCGATGTCTTTGGGGTTCATTATTTTGTGTGAAGAGGATGGGTCAGTGAGGTAAGCTATCCTAGATTTCGTACGTGCAGCCTTCAGCCTGTGCGCTAGATATTTACCCGCTCTATTTGCGTTATGGTAGTGGTTTAGCTTTAGTCTCCTCAAGTGTTTGTCATATTGTTGGGTTAGAAGCTCTCTAAGTCTTTCCCTGAGGGATTGTAATTTGATGGCCAAGGATGGTGAGGGCGACTTTTTATTTTGGGTTTCAGTGTGATGTAGATCCGTGAGGATCTCTTGCAATTGTTTGGACTGTTTCTTTTTTTCTATCGCTCCAATCTGTATGAGAATTCATCTCATGAATGCTTTGTGAGCATTCCACATGATACTGGGATCCTGTACAGAATCCAAGTTAAGCTGGAAATAACTAGTGAGATGGACCGTGATGGATTTTTTGGTAGTGTGGGATTTGAAGAATTCCGGTATTGCAGCACCAGATGGGTAAGGAGGAAGAGACACCCCTCTCCACTATAACCAATGAAATAGCAGCGTGGTCAGACCACGTAATCTCATGGATTGTGGCCTTATCCACATCTTGCAGCAGCCATTTGTCCGTCTAAAACATATCTATGCGTGAATAAGAACCATGTCTGCTGGAAAAAAAAAGTGTAATCTCGTTCGTTTGAGTGAAGACATCTCCAAGCATCAAACAATTCCTCTGAATGAAGCAATGGCTGGAGTGTCGGTGCGCCTTTTGACTTGCCAGAGGAGGAGTCCAACAATGGGTCAGAGGTGACTTTGAAGTCCCCGCACACCAACAGTCTACCGTATCTCAGTGAATTAGCTAGAAATCGCAGTTGGTGGGAGTTTGGAGCAATGAGCGTGACAATGGTGTACGGCCTGGAATTGATGTCCCCAGAAACTATCACATACCTGCCTCTTTCATTAATGACCACGTATTTGGGTTGAAAGGCAAGCGAGCTCTTGAATGCTATTAGAACACCGCCACTTTTGGTATCAGGGTTGGAGGCAAAATAAATATTAGGGAAGTATTTATGCGCACAGTACGTAGCCTTGTCTTTCAGGAAGTGCGTTTCTTGCACGCATAAAATGTCTGCTCCTGATTTGCAAGCCTCGTTCAACAGGGAGAACCGCTTTGCAGGGTGGTTCAGGCCCCTAGCGTTTAGAGATAGGACTTTGATCGTCATATTGATAGTAGTGTGTCATTGTGCTCAGTAAGTGTGTGTAGGTACTCAAAGCTTTGGCGAGGTGCAGTCCCACTTGTGACCAAGAAGGGTGATGGGATGTGACGTGGTCCAAACATGGCGGTGATGGTTGAGAAGATGCTTTGGAGGAGTCTGTGCATATCAGGTGGACGAAAAAGGAAAACAAAAATTAGCAAAACATATAAACCAACCGGGTGAAAGTAAGAAATGTATCCATCAATCGATTCTAGTGCAGACGTAGCTGCTATTAAACTAATGGAGGGAAAAAAGAGAGTTAGTGCATAACTTCTCCGTCCGGGAGATATTCTTTTATAGGCCCAGCTCAAACTGTTGCTTTACCACCGGTTTTACTCTTGTTGTTCCGCTTGCGGGAGACTACTTGCCATTCGTCTTGAAGTAGCTGGGGGGTTGGCAGCGTGTGCGGGTTCTCGGTTTGGACAGGAATGATCCCCCATCGGCGCAGGACTTCTAGGCCATCCTCCAGCCTGGACACCAATACATTGCTACCATTATGAGTAATCATGAACGTAGCTGGGTATTTCCACTTATGTGGGATATTATGGTTTTGTAACGCCTTAGTAACTGACAGCAGGTTCCGACGGCGCTGAAGCGTGTGTCTGGACAAATCTGGCAGGATCCTGAGGCTGGTGTACTGCTGGGGAAGACCTCCAGGTTTAAGGGAGATTTGTAGAATCTGGTCCTTCACATGGAAAAAGTGTAACATCCCTAGGGATTTCATCAGGGCGGAACGAAGGTTTAGATACTCTGTGTATACGATCAATAAGGAGGTCCTGAGCCGTCGCCTCCGGCAGTAGTGTAGAGAATAGGGTTTGCGTGAACTGAAGGAGTTGGTTAGGGGGAACAGATTCAGGGATACCACGTAGTTTGAGGTTATTCCTCCTTGACCTGTCCTCGAGGTCCACCATTTTGTCCTTAAGCCAGAGTATTTCATCCCTTTGGTCCGAGTGAGCATCCACCATAGTGTTGTATGAGGAAGTATAATCCTCCATCTTAGGTTCGATCACGTCCACCCTAGTACCCAGGGCGCGCACCTCCCACTGGCACTCGTTCAGACCCTTGTATAGATCTGATTGCAGCGAGGACCTCAGGGACAGTAACATGTCCTTCAGCATGGTGTCTGAAATGGGTCTGTCAACAGTGGGAAAGTCATTAATGGGGTCCCCCTCCCGCTCTCGAGGGCTTGTGGAGGCCTGAGAGGGATCGCTCACCTCCATGTTGTGCTCTGGCCTGGTGGGAGTCCCTCCTCGGCTTGGACTTCACCGGGCTCCTGGTGGTGGGGCTGTTGGATCCGGAGGATGAGCCGCTGAGCGGGGCAGTCGTATGAGCATTCCCGCTGGAAGGGTGCGACACAGCCTGGCTTTCTTCCCTCACACCAGCGTTGTCAGCGCCATTTTGTGGATTCCCGCGTGCATTGAGTGAGAAGAAGCTATCTAACTTCTGCGGCTGCTGCGGCTTCTTTTGGTTTCTCCCCATCGCCATTCTGCTCGGTAGGGAGTCACAAGCAAGCGGGATGTCTGTGTGACCTGGATGCCTCTGATGGGCGCTGTTGGCGGCTGTTAATCTCCGGCGGGCTACGGAGCTCCTGAACTAAACGGCCATCTCGGAGACCAGTAGCCACGCCCCCCTATACATACATTTTCTTGCCACAGTACTTTTTTATCAAGGTAAGCTTTGTGTCCGGTTCCCTACTGATTGGCCTGGCGACAGTGAAAGGCGGAGGATGCCGGACTTCTAGGAGTTCAGGCTGTGGCCCAGTCTCCTAGAAGTAGGAAAGGGGACCTGTCAAAAACAGGTGCCTGTTTTGTCACTGGTCAATCTCAGCTGTTTTGCCTTGACTGCATATCACTCTGTTACATTTAGAAGTTTTGTTTTTTTGAGCATCAACTTGCTGGTGAAGATAACTACAAGGCCTTGCATTTTTGAACTCTGCTAATTCTATCCCTACTTAAAGGGACACACCACTAGCCACTATATTACTTCATCTCTCATTAGAATTAAAGGTATAATAGGTCACTCTGGGGTTCCTCTTTAGCAGTGGTATCATATTCAGCAATCAGTAATCTATTTGAAACTCATTAATTTCCTGTCTGTTTTCTGTATGCCTTAATTTTATGTTTCTTTACTCGAAAAATGGGAACTTTCTTAACTGAGTCTTGGCTACTATTCCAGGACTTGGCTGACGTATACTCTTTTACAAAACTCTCCTTTTGAGTAAGTAAAACCAAGACAGCTAATCCATATACCTGGTGTCAGTGTGTTATTTAAAGGTATACACAACATGTTTGAACCTAGAGTGTCAGGAGGGCTGGAAAGTTCACAGGGTCAAGGTGGCGCAGAGGAACATCCAATTTTAAGCAACACCCAAGGGGCAGTGCTACAATACGTTTACAAGGGACACCACTGAGTCTATGCCCACTCCACTAATCCAGCATACCTCTTCCGCCTCACTCCCAGTGACAGAATGGGGTCCTGCTATGCACCTACTGTGGACCTTGTGTGTGCACTTAACTCCTTCCACTTTTCTTTACCATGTGGCCAGGTCCATAAGGGCTCTGTACAGCAGGTTCAGTCCCAGATACTTTTGTTGAACTGACCGCTAGGGAGGAAACCAGATCACCACTCCCCTCGCTACCGGAGGACCTGTCACCTACACCAGGTACCATGCTTTATGACTGGCTGCAATGTACCTTGAACTACTTACTGGTTGATATTGTGAAAACAGTTACTGGTTACCCATAGCAACTCCAATCCTTCTCCTGCTTGCCTTGCCAAGTAGACCTTTCGTAGTGGCTTAGCTTCATACCCCACATGTGTTTTGCTGACCCTGTTCTTTCATACACCAAAAAACATTATACACCCCATTGAATGACTTCAGACCAGGCTTGAGACAGTTTGAAATCTTTACTGCAACAGACAACATGCATAACAATGTCAAAAGCCTAAATGAATGGAGCTGGCTGCTCAGGCATACCTTTTCAGGTGCTAGTCTAAAGCTGCCAATCCCCAATGACTGGTAGAGTCTACTGGAACACCGGCATCTCATGCTAATTACATGCTGGTTCTTGCATCTTTGGCTTCTGAGAACTGTGGCATTTCTTCTTTCTCTTAGCTACCGTCCGACTCTCCGCTTTACCATGAGCCCCCCTCAAAGCGACCTTCCCCCTATTTACATACTGTATATCACCGGGTGGAAGACTGGGAACTGAGGTGCTACAGTTAACCCTATCCCCAGCCTGGACAAGCCAACTGCCTAACAAACACAACACTGTAGGCAACCTGGTTACTAGGGATGAGCTCCGCGTTCGATTCAAACGTATGTTCGACTCGAACATTGTCTGTTCGTACGTTGGACGAATTTCTAACAAAACGGGTCGTTCACGCCAAATTCGAGTGACGCGCAACGGCCCATAATTCACTGCGGCATTGCGCGCTGATGATTGGCCAAACTTGCACTATGACCCTGCATGCTTGGCCAATCACAGCTCGCAAAAAACGGAGAGCCATAATTGGCCAAATCCAGGGTGGCTTTGGCCAATTATGGCTCAGGGCTTTAGCACACGCCCCACACTATATAAGGCCGCCTGCTGGACGTCCTCGTGTAGTGTGTTCAAGCGCTGAACAGAGATCAGTCAGAGAGACAGAGAGATAGTCTTTTTATACAGCTAGATAGAGCAGGCAGGCTAGTCAGTTTAGCTTAATTTACAGTGTGTAGAGGATATATATACATCCCTAGGAGTTATACGTATATTTATACACTGTATAGCTTAGCTAGATCAGTTCTTCCTAATGTACTGTCAGGCAGGTGTTTGTTCTATTTAAAGATGTTATCACAGGTATAGACACCCAGCAGGTTCAATATTTAAAGGAATTTTTATTTTATTTTTTATTTAAGCATCATTAAAATCACTGCTCCTGGAGCAGTGATTTTAATGATGCTTAAATAAAAATAAAAAAATGAAAAATTCCTTTAAATATTGTGTCTATAGTTTTCCTGTGAAAACGTCTTTGAGGGAGCTGTGGTGGCTCAACGTGATTGGCACTGCGCTGACAAGCCATTCACCTCTGCAGCCAAGGGTTCGGATCCCGGTCTCGGCTACATGTGAATTGAGTTTGGTGGTCTCAGCTGGCTCCCGGTGGGTGTGCTATGCAAGGTACGCCTGTGCTTAGTACGCCCACCCCCCCCCACAAAAACCACCACACTTGCACGCACACGAAATTGGTTTAAAACACATGCACTTTGGCCATGCGGTCTCCTAAAATAAAGAGAGGCGAAGGACCTACGGGGCTGGCTGGGTGGGCTAGGCCCCCTCACTCCCTCTGCCCCATTGGGGTCCCGTTGGGCCCCAGTTGGGCTCCCACGAGGAGCAGGTAGGGTGGGGTGAGTGGGAGGCCCCCCTTCACACCTGCCATTGCCACCAGGGGCATGGAGAAGGATGGCGATTGCCTCCGGGGGGAGGGTCTGCCTACTCCCAACTCCTGCAGTCCGGCTCCTCTCTCTCGAGTTCACGCACAAAAATACACTTTAAAAAAAAAAAAGAAAAAAAAAAAAAAAAGAAAACGTCTTTGAGAACCCGGGTTATGAACATGTATCAATGGAATTTTTTTTTTTTAAACGGTAGTTTTTTCAGGAGTCCTGCTCCTGAAAAAAATACAGTATTTTTAACTTTTTTCCATTGATACATGTTCCCTGGGGCAAGACCCGGGTTTTCAAAGACGTTTTACCACAATGACTTGCATATTATGCTTTAAAATGAGCACTTTTGAATTCGAATGTTCGAGTCCCATAGACTTCAATGGAGTTCTAAATGTTTGCGCGAACGATCGGTCTGTTCGACGGTTCTGGTGCAAACCGAACGCGGGGGTGTTCGGATCATTCCTACTGGTTACACACACAGGTTATACAATCAAGTGCACAGAATCGTATCTCTCTATCACAACCTGCTGGGGCAAGCTCAAACAACATGTGGTAAAGAAAATAGACTCTGCTTAGAGAAAAACACTTTAGGTACAGTAAGACTGCTTACAACATATAGTTGACTATAGAATTAACAAAAATGTAAAAAGGAAATGAGTAAAATATGATATTTTTACATGTGTATTAACATAAATGTCTTTTTGTTTTCCAGAATAATATCAGAGATATAACAGATTCCCTTATTCAGCTCTGCAGTAACAGAAACACTGTGGATAAACAACACAAACTAACTGATGAACAGATCATAATCACTGTGAATGACATATTTGGTGGAGGTGATATTTTACTGTTCATTCAGTATCGTGCACACTAACATTTCACTCCTAATGTAATATATATGAGAAAAAACTGTAAAATAATTGCTTGTTGCTAAGCTGTACTTATAGAAGGTATTAGTGATTACTTCATAGTGCCAACATCCTGAATTAGAATCAAAAAATGGATTCTCCTTGGATTTGGACTTTAACAGCACTTAGGTACATATAATAATAATCATTAATAATTATTTATTTATAACACATAGGCCCCATCATTCCCATCAGGTGTCAAGCGAGTTCAATTGTAAGTATAAGTAAAAACGAAATGTTCCAAGAACAAGTCAGGGGAACATTAATAAGAGTCCCCTATGCTTGGAAAGTCCAGACGCACTGAGGCCTACAGATGAAATCCCAGATAAAAGAGGGTGTCCACATATGATCCTAACCTCATGAGGGTATGTTGCACTCCCTGCCAAAGGTTTGAAACTGTGGACTAGGATCATATGTGGATGATTCAGGATGATCTGGGATTTAATCTGTAGGCCTCAATGGATCTTGACTTCCCATGCATAGGGGACTCGTGTTGATGTTCCCCTGACTTGTTTTTGGAACATTTTGTTTATACCTATACTTACAATTGAACTCGCTGGACACCTGCTGGGAATGAAGAGGGTGGCAACTTTCTAAGGCAGTGTTGTTTGTTGTTTTTAACTTGTGTAGCGGGGTATCAACTTTTGGATGTGATATGAAAAACTACCATTGCTGATCGTGAAGGATCTCAGCACCCTCTTGTGGTCGAAATGGGTTAGAGCCATCTGTTGTTTACATTTTGCTCTGGTACCACAGAGAATGCTGGGGAATTGAGTTCAGGAGGAGAAGAGACTCCATTTGCCCTGACCAGTAATAAACTACATTACCCAGAGACCAGCTGGATAACCCCAAGATGCTTTGCCTTCTGCACCGCCTGCCGGGGGAAGGTAATTTAAGGGAGAGGAAGTGTTTGGCGCGCTCTTTTGGGACCGCCTCTTCAACCTAGGAGGACACTGGCAGAAGTGTCCCCATGGGGAGTAGGCCACAGCTGAGGCCTACATACGCCCGGGCGGAGCGCCTTTGAGAAGAAGAGACAGTAACCTCTGTTGGAGTGACCGGACATGCTTCCAGTATCACTGCAACTTGTCTGAGAACCGGAGGTTGCCGGCTAACAGGACTGTGATTGGAGATCGGGGACAGGGTGCCACAGAAGCATAAGGCCTGAACTGGTTGGGTGAGACTGGCACTTGTCTTTGTGTCTTGGTAGTCCAGGGAATTTCCACCAGTTTTACTATTTCCCTTTTGGATTATAAATTGCTCTTTGCACGCCAACGCATGCCAACACACAAGTGCACGAATTGTTAGTATAAAATTGTATTGAATTTTGGTCTGGGACGCCAGGCCATATTGATGAGCTATAGCTATAGTACTTAAGGACTATCGATTTAGTGTTACATACTGTTGATATTCAATTTTATTGTTCGTTGATCGATCGTTGGTTCTATCACATTGTATAGTATTGTATAGAATAGTATTGTAGAGAGACGGAGAGCTGGGTGAGGCTTGGCAAGGGGGTGTTACATTGTGCATGTTTTGTTGAAGGAGTCCTCCTTGCTGTGTGCTTACACAGGTCTGTACGACATTGTAGTCTAGCTCACACTATGCATCATTATTGTTACTGATCCTGCAGATCTAATGCAAATAATTTATCACTGTTCTACTCATGTTCTTTTATTTCCATTTCAAGTAGAGTATTACTTTGGTTATTTTGAAATTTGTTTTTCAACATGTCTTTCATGCTGCAGGATCCCTTCCATTTAAGGTACCCCTTAAATTTGTATAATCTGTTGTGGTGTAACAGGATATTGTGCTTCCCCACAAGTTACTGGGGTCCACAACTCCCATATTACCAGTTGTGTCAAGGAAGGGTTTTGAGCCACTTTAAGGGGTTGATCACAGAGCGTAGACCCAAAACAAACCAGCAGCTCCTCCGGGGGTAGTGCTACACTTGCATGGCTGGTTTGCACATACACAATGGAAATAACTACCTTCCCTACCCCTAAGAATCAATAGACTCTGAAATGCATCGGCTGAATGATATCTGCTCTATACCAACATCATGTTACAGTTGTAGCACCTTTAGTTGCTTGCTGTAATGTACACTCTGTTATCTTTTTTAACTATGCGTTATAAATAAATGATTTTTCTACCTCATTATGATTGTTATATGTACCGTTAAAGTCCAAATCCAAGGGGGACCCACTTTTTGTTTCTTGGCTGTACTTAGGCTTCTCTCAGGGCAAAATAAGTTTTGTAATTTACAGAAGCAAAAAGTTAAAAAGCAGACAGCTTAAAAACATGGATAAAAATGTCAAAGTTAAAAAGAAGACCACTTTAAAATAAATATGTCACAAACCTAGGTAAATAAAATGAATACATGATTTTATTATGACTTCTCAGAAGCTACATTTGTGAAGATAATGTGTCAAAATTAACAGCAGACCCAGAGATACAGTCTAGATATGCCCCCCAAACACAGCCTTCTTGTCACTGTCTGATGTGGATATCCTAGGGCTAATTCCAGAGAGACACATTCTCAAGATCCCTCTGAAATCTCTTTAAAGATCTGACAAAAGCAATACTCTTCTATTGCTTGCTTACAAGTGCCTACACTTTTCAGCTTTGGAAGTTTTCAAGTTAGTCAAAATACTCATTACTGCCTATGCAGGGGCAAAGCAGAAGTGCCAAGTTATCTCTACTAATCAATTTTGTTAGCAGGAAAAAAAAAATGTTAGAAACTTGGCTCTGTCCTCTGAGCTTTGTGATGCCGATATACTTTACTGACAGGATCATGTGTGTACGACACACAAGGAGACTATTGACCAACTGCACCAAAAGTGTTTGTATTGTGTGATTTTTTTTTTTCATGAGATAACAATCAATGCAAAAAAGTCTTATTTTGATCAGCGAACTGAGCTTTCATACATGAAAGCTTCCATGTTTAACAATAGCTAACTAGTGTTGAGCAGAATATGCCATATTCGATTTCGCGATATATCTCGAATATATAGTCGAATATTCGAGATTTATTCGCTAAATACGAATATTCGTGATATTTTTTGGAAATGAAATGATTGCGAATTTTCGCTATCGCGAATGCGAATGCGAAATTTCGAGAAATGCGGAATGGAGCACTCTGATTGGCTCAGAATATTCGTGATATTTTATAATACCAAATAATTGCGAAATTTCGAGAAATGCGGAATGGAGCACTCTGATTGGCTCAGAATATTCGTGATATATTACAATACAAAATAATTGCGAATATTCGGCAAATGCGGAAGGAGCACTCTGATTGGCTCAGAATATTCGTGATATATTACAATACAAAATAATTGCGAATATTCGGCAAATGCGGAAGGAGCACTCTGATTGGCTCAGAATATTCGTGATATTTTATAATACCAAATAATTGCGAAATTTCGAGAAATGCGGAATGGAGCACTCTGATTGGCTCAGAATATTCGTGATATTTTATAATACCAAATAATTGCGAAATTTCGAGAAATGCGGAATGGAGCACTCTGATTGGCTCAGAATATTCGTGATATATTACAATACAAAATAATTGCGAATATTCGGCAAATGCGGAAGGAGCACTTTGATTGGCTCAGAATATTCGTGATATATTACAATACAAAATAATCGCGAATATTCGGCAAATGCAGAAGGAGCACTCTGATTGGCTCAGAATATTCGTGATATTTTATAATACCAAATAATTGCGAATTTTCGAGAAATGCGGAATGGAGCACTCGGATTGGCTCAGAATATTCGTGATATATTACAATACAAAATAATTGCGAATATTCGGCAAATGCGGAAGGAGCACTCTGATTGGCTGAGAATATTCGTGATATTTTATAATACCAAAATTGCGAAATTTCGAGAAATGCGGAATGGAGCACTCTGATTGGCTCAGAATATTCGCAAATTTCGACAAAATAATTGCGGAATATTCGGAGCACTCTGAAGGAGCACTTGGCTCAGAATATTCGTGATATATTACAATACAAAATAATTGTGAATATTCGGCAAATGCGGAAGGAGCACTCTGATTGGCTCAGAATATTCGTGATATTTTATAATACAATACAAATAATTGCGAATATTTCGAGAAATGCGGAAGGAGCACTCTGATTGGCTCAGAATATTCGTGATATATTACAATACAAAATAATTGCGAATATTCGGCAAATGCGGAATGAGCACTCTGATTGGCTCAGAATATTCGTGATATTTTATAATACAAAATAATTGCGAAATTTCGAGAAATGCGGAATGGAGCACTCTGATTGGCTCAGAATATTCTTGATATTTTATCGTAATTTCGCAAAAATGCGAATGAGAAATTGATTGCGGAATTTCGACAGTAACACTCTGAAATCGAATATATGTGTTATTTTAGCTAAAAACAATATTGCGAATTTCTCGAAAATAATCGCGCGATATCGCTATTGCCGAATAATCGCATTGCGATTTTTTGGCAATATAAAATGAACGCTGCAGCTACTCGGCCCAAGGTCTCTAATCATACCAGCAATGCTTTTAGACGTCGATGGGGATCTCTAGGATGTGATCTGTTCTAAAAAAAAATTGAAAAAATACGAATATTCGAAATAGCGAATATTCACCGTGAAATTCGGAATATATCGCGAATACTCGAATATGCCATATTCGAGCCGAATATTCGCAATACGAATATTCGTGAGCAACACTATAGCTAACAACTATCTGCTTAGAAGTAAATATTTTTTTTTGCACACTAGTAACACAATACTTCAATGCATCTAAGAATATTTTACTATAATTATTTTTTGCCTTCTTTTTAGGATTCGACACCATATCCTCTGGACTACAGTGGTGTATGTTGTACTTACTGAAGTATCCAGAGATACAAGATAAAATTCACAAGGAAATAGGTAAACATTTGTGTTACTGTAATACAGTTTTAGGTTGCAAAACTAAAACAACGTAGCTTGTACTACTGTATCATTGTAGCCAGTGAATGGCAAGTACAGCTGCTATCAGATTTAGAGCAATTAAAGTGATTGTACAGTCTCGTTTTTTTCCCTATAAAAATAAGAAACATGTTATACTTACATGCTCTTTACAGTGGATTTGCACAGAGCAGCCCCAATCCTCCTTTTCTCTGGTCCCTCTTCTGTGATCTTGGCCCCTCCCTCCTGTTCAGTGTCTCCACAGCAAGCAGCTTGCTATAGGGCACCCGAGCCGAGTCATAGCTCCATGTGTCCATTCAGACATGGAGCCCTGGCCTGGCCCCACCCCCTCTCTCTCTTGATTGGAGATGTAAGTATGAGGTGTTTGTTATTTAAAAAATACCTTTAGAATTACTTTAAGGAAAAAAACAAATGGTTTGGGTGCTTAAAGTAAATCTGTTGCCACACAATGGTCATGCAAGTAAATGAGCGTTAACATAAGTTCTCACTGACCTCTGTAGTTGCAGGAACTAAGGAGCAATGCATCCTCAAAGTAATATAGCAATAGCATGTCCTTCTGTTACCAGCTCCCCTGTTCCTCCCTGCCAGAAAACAGCAACAGCAGTCCAGCAGGGAGAAGAGAGAGCTGATCCCCTGTTCCTCCCTGCCAGAAAACAGCAACAGCAGTCCAGCAGGGAGAAGAGAGAGCTGATTAGGAAGAGACAGTGATTCTTCTGTGAATAAAGATGCATTTCTAACACCCCTCAGATTATTGCATTGTTTTTAAACTAATTAAAGGAAAAGTAGCTCTAGGTTTAAGTGATCATTCTTACACTTGGGTGTGTCCTATACAAGTGTCCCTCTTTTCCATCGGAGAAGGTTGTGAAATATGCACCCCTTTTGATATCTTATTAGCCCTCTAATGCACACAAACACCAGGTGTTTCTTTGCTGTTAGAACACACTAAAACCAGACTCTACGCCCCCAGCGACGTCCATAGAAGAGGATTAGGAAATTAGTCACGCTGAGGAACCGAGAATAGGGACACACATACCCACTAAGATTGAACTGGATGGGATGTTAAGGAGATTGGAAAGTGCCATGAAGGAGGAAATTAGCATCTTAAGAAATGACATAGGCCACATTCTGTCACGGGTAGAGGAGATTGAAACAAGAATTGAAAAACAGGAATCAGAATTAAATCAATTAAAGAACCAACATTCCGAGATGAAAATGAACCAAAGGCAGTTACAATATCGCCTGGAAGATCAGGAGAATCGGAATAGAAGACAAAATTTGAGAATCCGATTCATCAAGGAAGAAAGGGGGGAAGATCTAAGAAAAATTATGAACAACTTGTTTACCCCTCTCCTAGATAGAGGCTCAGGGAAACCCCTCAAAATTGAGCGGGTACACAGTGTAGGTAGAATCAAGGACAACCCTAGTGAAAGACCAAGAGACATAATAGTCAGGTTCAGACATTATGAAGACAAGGCGGAGATTTGGACAAAAATGAGAGGAAAGCCGCCCATGAGTTACGGGGGTGCAGAGTTACAAATCTACCCTGACCTGGCATGGGAAACCCTAGCTAGGAGAAGACATCTCAAACCTCTCCTCGAGCAGTTGAGGGTACATAACATTAAATATCAGTGGGGTTTCCCAGCATGTCTCATTGGCCAGAAGGAGGGGATTTCGGCGAAATAAATTTTTCCAGAAGACCTTCCGGGCTTCTGTTGTAAATTAAACCTGCAATTAATCGAAATACCAGAATGGGAGGAATAAGAGCAGAGAGAGATGGAGGGAAGGGGGCGGGGGGGTCTCGAGGGGGGGGGGTTGATGGGGGGGCCCCCAGGGTGATGCCCGTTGCCCCGCCTTGCAAGATCTGCCCCAAACAAAGAGGGGGCTAAGGCGGGGTATGGTGCGATGAGTCTTCCCTCACTAGGGAAGAACCAGTGGGTAATGAGGTGTGAAGACCCATATGGTTCAGAGGTCTTATTTAGGCCCAGGAAGGGGGAGGAGGGTGGGGGGGGGGCTCGGGGGGAGGGGGTGGTGAGGGTCAAAAGGGATGGGGTAGGGAAGATGGCCCACAGGGACACCATAAGGAAAAGTAAGGTCAATAGCAGAGTAGCTTAATATGGGGGACGTAAAATTCCTATCATACAACGTGAAAGGACTAAACTCAAGAGGCAAAAGATTGCAGGTACTGGAAGAAATTAAACAATATAGGGCAGATGTCGTGTGTATACAGGAGACTCACATCTCCCTCGACTCCAATATAAAACTGTACTCATCCACATACCCCACGTGGTTTTATGAAGATTCCATCTCTAACCGGGCCAGAGGTGTAGCTATTGGCTTTTCCGGGGGGGGACGGACTTCGCTCTAGAAGCGAGAATCATGGACCTGGAGGGCAGATATCTATTCCTGAAAGGAAAAATAGGGAATACCACATATACGCTTGCCAATATATATGCGCCCAACGTACACCCCATAAAATATCTTGCCAGAATTTTGGACAAATTAAAAATATTTACAGTATTGATGGGGGATTTAAATGTTGTCTTGAATTCGAGACAAGACAGTACCTCCCGGGGAGGGGGACAACTAGTGTACAGTTGCAAAAAATAAAACGTAAGATGAGGGATTGTCAATTGGTGGACGCCTGGCGCAAACACGCAAGATTACACGTTTTTTTCCCCTCCCCACGGAACATACTCCTGAATAGACTATATGCTGGTAGATCATAGGTTATTGGATGCAGTCATCAAAACAGAAATAGGGATATTGTCCATTTCAGACCATGCTCCAATAACCATGAAAATTAAGACGGCACATCCAAATAATAAACAGACGGTTTGGCGTCTTAATGATCACCTGATTCGGGATGAGAGGGGGGCAGGGAGGGTGGCGGAGGAACTTAAACAATTTTTTGCAGTGAACGACGCCGAAGATATCTCCAGAGCAACTCTCTGGGAGACGCATAAGGCATATATTAGAGGAGTACTAATATCAGAAGGGGCACAAAGGAAAAAGGAGAGAAACAGGCAGCGAGACCTACTGGTCAAAGAAATAATGTATTTAGAACAAAAGCACAAAGAACGGGGACAAAAAGAGACATACCTCAACTTAATCATAAAAAGAGATGAATTAAAAAAGATTATGGAACAAGATGCCAGGAAAAATCTCAATAATCTGGCAAGAGAGATGTATATGTGGGGTAATAAGTCGAGTAAACATCTGGCAAAAATGGCCCAAAATAAGAGAACGCGGAATTATATTGAAAAAATCAAAGAAAAATGGGGATTTGGTTTTCACAACAGCGGACATAGCAGAAACGTTCAAAAACTATTATGAAGAACTATATACGATTAAACAACCACAGGGGAAGGGGGGAGAAAAGGAGGCCATGATTAGGACCTTCCTTGAAAGGGCAGGATTACCTAAGGTGGAAGAGGATGAAAGTCTAAATTTGGATCGGCCAAAAACAGAAGAGGAGATTAGGAAGGCGCTGAAAAACATGGCGATGGGGAAAAGCCCTGGCCCTGACAGGTTCACGGTATTATATTACAAGAGATTTAGCGATATCCTGATACCCAGACTCTGTAGCTATTTTAATGGCTTGGTGTCTGAGTATGAGATGAGCCAGGCAGCATCGGCAGCATTGGTCACTGTCATCTTAAAGGAGGGGAAGGACAGCTCCCTATGCTCCGGATACATACCCATATCTCTTTTAAATATAGATATTAAGCTTTTTGCGAAAGTGTTGGCCGAACGCCTGAAAAGAGTCATGCATTCCCTGATTCACCCGGATCAGGTAGGGTTTGTGCCTAAGAGGGAGGGCAAAGATAACGGTATAAGGGCACTGCTCCTATTGCAGAGGATAAGGCAGGTTGGGTCCCCTAGTCTATTCCTGTCAGTAGACGCCGAAAAAGCGTTTGACAGGGTAGACTGGGGACTCCTGATGCATACTCTGGCCGCAATTGGAATAGGGAATAGGCTCATTAAGTGGATCGAAACATTATACCGTCGGCCCACCGCAAAAATTAAGATTAATGGATCGCTCTCGGACTCATTTGAGATGAGGAACGGGACAGGACAGGGTTGTCCCTTATCACCCCTGCTTTTTATATTATCACCAGAATCGCTGCTGACTACGATCCGTAAAGATCCCAGTATCAAGGGGATCCGGGCCGGGGATGAGGAACACAAATTAGCGGCTTACGCCGACGATGTTTTGTTTTTTATCACAGACCCGGTTAATACAATCCCCAAGTTATTACAGATTCTGCAACAATATGGCTCTATTTCCAATTTTAAAATCAATGTCGCAAAAATCAGAAATATTAAATATTAACCTCAATAAAATGGAAGCCGGGCGGGTTAGTGAGATATGTGCCTTCCCCTGGAGAAAGGAAATAGAGTATTTAGGCATAAAATTAGCCAACACGGTCAAAAAGATTTACAAGATCAATTATGTCCCGTTGTTAAATGAAATTAAAAATGATTTAAAAAAAAAACAATAAACAAACCCATTTCATGGGTAGGACGCATTAATATGTTAAAAATGATATATGTACCGAAAATATTATACAAATTTCAACTAATTCCAATCGCGTTGTCTTCACAATATTTGAGAATCCTAAATTCCCTATTAATGAATTATGTCTGGAAAAATAAGATTGGGGTGCGAGGAGCAGCACATTTTGTAGAAAATTGGGAAAGTGAGTTGGGAATTCCTAGGGGGGAAAACACGGTTAATAAGATAATGACTCTGACCCACTCTTGCGCTATAGAAATGCGAACAGCGGAGACGAACTATAAGTGCATATCTGGCTGGTATATTACCCCAGCCAAATTAAGTAAATTCAAAATCGGCCAACCTGCCGAGTGCTGGCGCAGATGCCCAGATAGAGGCACGATGACACACTTGTGGTGAACTTGCCCGATAATTCAAAAATATTGGGATTCTATACTAGCTCAGGTGAAGGAAATTACGGGAACAGAGATAAAAAAGACCCGTGGGTTGTTCTCTTCCACGGCAGCTGCGAGGGAATTAAAAAGTACAGGCGGTCATTACTTCCCCACTTATTGAATGCTGTGAAAAAACTCATCCCCAAAAAATGGCAAGAGATCGAAAGTCCACAGATATGGGAGTGGGTGGATGCGGTAGAAGAAATGTATAGGTTGGAAGAGCTGAAGGATAACGCCTCAGATATGATGACGGCCTTTGTAATGAAATGGCAGAAGTGGAAGGACTACAAAAAAAACATGGAGTTATATCGAGGGATTAAGAGCCTTGGCGTGATGGGAGCTAGTGGTACCCATATAGGTAAATCCACTCCTACGAAGAGGAGCTTAAGAGTCTTATGTCTATATTTATAGTTGATGTCTGTTTTTCCCACATCAGCCTTTACCAGACCCTAGAGACCAGCTCATGGATGAATGCTTGTTTGTCTCTATTTAACTGTTTTGCATCATCTGTGGCATTTTACTTATGTTGGGATTTTCTCCCTTATTTTTTTTTTTTTAAATGCAACCAATGAAGCTTGTGTCGTAAATTGAATACAGAGAGACCTCATCATCATCTACATGGGCACTGGAAAAAGAACATGTTGATTTTCTACCCCCCACCCAAGAACCCCACCTCCCCCCACCCTCATCCCGGGGTCCTAGGTTCATCAAGCGCACTAGGATAGGTATTCACCAGTTAAGTTTTTTATCTCGTAGTTCCAATTACTGTTTACAAGATATTGAGAGAAGAGGTATCCCTTTGCTTGGGTTTTATACTTTATATGTTGGTGATAGTTACTGTATTTATACAGAACGCCACCTATGTTTCCTTATGCTCTCAGTTGCTCGACATAGCTCCATGTTTTTTTAAACGCCTTCACCTTGTTCCATTTTTCATGAAAGTCCCCATTTGTCTCAACAATACTCTCTTTCAAATCTTCCATTCTATAAGTTTCCTCGACTGCGTCTATCCACTCCCATATCAGGGGACTCTCAGTATCCTGCCACTTTTTAGGTATAAGCCATTTCGCTGCATTCAGCAAATGTGGGATTAATGACTGCCTGTATCTTTTGATTCCCTCGCAGCTGCCATGAAAAAGTACGATCCAGGGATCCTTCTTTAGCTCTTTACCTGTGATCTCTTTGATATGGGTCAGGACCGCCTCCCAGAATTTCTGGATTTTCGGGCAGGTCCACCACAAATGCGCCATTGTGCCCCTGTCCATGCATCCTCACCAACACTCGGCGGGCAGGCCAGCTTTAAAATGGCGGGTTTTGTCAGGGGTGATGTACCAGCCCGAAATACATTTATAATTAGTCTCAGCCGTACGCGCATCGATGGCGGAGGAATGGGTCAGTTTCATTAATCTTTCAAACGTGTTTACCCCTCTAAGTGTTCCTAATTCCCTTTCCCATTTCTGTACGAAAGGGGGTTCCCCCTGTGCATCTAACCTTACCAGCAACCTATATAGTTTTGAAACCGTGCCATTTGAGTTCTCCGAATGGCTTAATTTCTCTAATGGGGTCAACTCCTCCTTTGTCCGTAATAGTCTGGGGAGGTGTTGAACAAAATGATAAAGCTGGGTGTAACGCCACTTATTAACTAGTTGCCGACCGCCCACCGTCATATTACTGTGGGGCAGTGGCACGTAGCTCTATGTCCTGTACATGAACGGCTGTGGGGTGCCCGCGCGCGCCCCCCCGTCGTTCCCGACGATCGGATTCGGTACAGGACCGATCACTTATCAGGTCCAGGCCAATAAAATCTGGTCTGGACCTGCTGATCACCCTCAGCCAATGGTTGTTTTCCCCTAGCAATGTTTTGTAAACATTGCTAGGGGAAGTGCTGCTCTCTCCCTCGTGTCGGTCTTTTCGTTCCTGACCGAGAGGGAGAGAGCATCTAACTGTGAGTTACACAACAGTACACTGACACCAGGTCACATAGGTACACATTTAACCCCCCGATCACCCCCTGATCACCCCCCAAATTAACCCTTTCACTGCCTGTCACTGTGTCACTCAGTATAGCAATCAGATTTTTTTTTGATCGCTGTACAAGTGTCATTAGTGACTAAAATAATTGTTAGGGTAATTAGCCTTAGGCCCTAATAAGTCTAGGGACCCCCCTAACCCCCCCCAATAAAGGTTTAACCCCTTGATTATCCCTGTCACCAGAGATCACAGTATAAGTGTCAGGGGTGACGCAGTTTAGCTAGTTTATTTTTTATAGCATCAAGGCACCCGCCATATTTTTTGCAATAAAGTTTTAACCCCCTGATTGCCCGGCGGGTGATCAAAGTTTGGTTTTAGCACCGGATAGGGTCTGCGTTGCCCCAGGCAGCGTCAGATTTGTGCCAGTAGCGCTAACACCCACGCACGCACCATACACCCCCCCTTAGTGGTATAGTATCTGAACTGATCGATAGCTGATCTGATCAGATCTATACTAGCGTCCCCTGCAGTTTAGGGTTCCCAAAAACGCATTGTTAGCATTTGACTGTCGCTAACAGGTCAGGTGCTTTTTTTCCTGTGAATCTCACCACTGTACCCCTAAATTTAGAGCCCAAAATGGCAAATCGAATGTACGGTGATGAAGAGGCCTACTTGTTTATGAGCCTGTCAGATGGTGATGAGGAGGTCACGCATCTGTCAAATTCTAGCTCATATGATCCTGTAGACGACAGTGGCTCCCTGACAGATAGCTCTGATGACGGAGTTGTGGTCCCTGCTAGGGTCAGGCGTACCAGACCCCGATCTTCTGCTCTCGCTGAGGTGCAAGAACCGCAGGGCTCTAGTATGGGGCAGAGTAGTACCAGCGCCGCTATTCCTTCTGGTGATCTGGCAAGCACCAGCGGCCTAGTACATCCTGGACATACATCCAGCACTGCAGTAACACTTGGTGACGTGGCGAGTCCCATAAGTCCAGTTCAAGCTGGCGAGGTGGCAAGCACAAGTAGTGTCCCGCTGCCACCAAGAAGAAGATTTGATTGATTTTACGCCACTGGATTTTTATTCAGTTTTTCACAGAAGATCTCTTTAGATCTATTGTGGACCAAAGCAATTTATATGCTGGTCAACACATCGCCGCTAATCCCCATCTGTCCCTTGCCAGAGATTGGAAGCCAATTACGGTTTCTGAATTTAAGATCTTTCTGGGCCTTACCCTCCTCATGGGCATTACTAAAAAGAGTGAACTGCGGTTGTATTGGTCCACGTACCCAATTCACTATATGCCCATTTTCTCTGCCTCCATGTCCAGGACACGATACGAGCAGATCTTTCGGTTTATCCATTTTAGTGACAATCAACTCTGTCGTCCTCGGGGAGACCCTGAATTCGATCGGCTCTACAAAATTCGGCCCCTCGTAAACCACTTCAACGAACGGTTTGCAGCCTTGTATAATCCCCAGCAAGTTGTCTGCGTTGATGAGTCCCTGATTAAGTTTTCTGGTCGCTTGTCATTCAAACAATACCTTCCCAGCAAGCGTGCCAGATACGGAGTCAAGATGTATAAGCTCTGTGACAGGGCAACAGGCTATACATCTAGCTTTATGGTTTACAAGGGAAAAGACAGTCACGTAGAGCCGGAGAATTGCCCTGATTACATAGGGAGCGCTGGTAGGATAGTCTGGGAATTGGTGTCACCCTTATTCGGAAAGGGGTACCACTTGTACGTGGACAATTATTACACGAGCGTGCCACTTTTTAGTCATCTTTTTGATTATGGAATTGGCGCATGTGGCACCATGCGACCTAATCGCCGGGGCTTCCCCCAACGGCTTGTAGAATCCCGTCTTAGTCGGGGGGAGAGAGCCTGCTTACAGTGTAATCATTTGTTAGCAGTGAAGTGGAGGGATTCACGGAATGTTTTCGTTCTGTCCACGCTTCACGCAGACACGGCAGTCCAAAGTCCTACGGCGACTGGTGTTGTGGAGAAACCCCTCTGTATCCACGAGTACAACCTTAAAATGGGAGGGGTGGACCTCAATGACCAGTTGTTGGCGCCGTACCTAATTACCCGTAAGGCCAGACCCTGGTACAAAAAAGTGTCTGTATATTTGTTTCAATTGGCTTTGCTGAACGCTCACTTGCTATACAGAGCTTCAGGACGGACTGGATCCTTCCTAAAATTCCAGGAATAGATCGCCAAAGCCCTTCTGTTTCCAGACGGTGCTTTGCCCCACCTTCCCAACGCAAATGCAGTGAGCCGGCTGTATGAGAGGCATTTTCATTTTATCCTCTCTGGTACCCCTGCCCAAAAAACCCGCCAAAAAAGATGTCATGTCTGCAGCAAACTCGGATTTAGGCGTGACACCCGCTTTTATTGTCCCGACTGTCCTGACCAACCTGGTCTCTGCATTGGTGAATGTTTCAAACACTACCACACACTAGTTGAGTATTAGCGTAGGGTACAGCACCACACAGTCCTAGGCACACTAACACAGGGTTTCGGAAGATGTGATGGCCATCACATTTTGAGAGACCATAATCTGCAATGCTCAGTTTACAGTTTTTATAAAAGTGAAAAAAGGTGGAAAAAAAATCAAAAAACTCACACAAAAACACAAAAAAAATATAAAATAAAAAATAAAAAAATAGTTGTGGTTGTATTTTTCTCCTCTCTTTGTTGTTCTCTTATGTTCACTCTCTACTGTCCACTCACTATTGTTCTATATTTATTCTCTCTATTTTTACATTTTTTTATAGTATTTGCTTTGCAGGTATGGTATGTTATACTGTAATGTTTGTTTTATTGTTAACCATCATTTGCTTAGCAGGTACGCCATTCAGTTGCATCGCGTATTTGCTTTGCAGGTATGCACAGGTATGCACGATATATAAAGCCGCGACTCCAACACTGTAGGAGGTGATTTCACCAGCACAGTTAAAAAAAGAGCATATATGCCGAAGCATGGGGGCATTAGGGGCGGAGGAGCGATTTTGCTCCTCATGCCGCATACATACGATCGAAATTCCGTCGGAAGCTTGCCCGTGGAAAAGTTCAACCGTGTGTACGCAGCATAACTTTTTTTGAGGGAGGATGCCCCCCATATTTTTTACTGTTTTTTTTTTTTTTTTTTTGGTATTTGCTTTGCAGGTATGATATGGTAAGATCTTACTGTTAAAATGTAATGTTACTTTGTTTTAATGTCAACCATCATTTGCTTAGCAGGTACGCCATTCAGTTGCATCGCGGATTTATTTAGCGTGACAGCAACAGCGTTTGTTCCCACGAAATTTAAAGCCGCGACTCCAACACTGTGTGAGGTTATTTCACCACCACAGTTAAAAAAAGAGCATATATGCCGAAGCATGGGGGCATTAGGGGCGGAGGAGCGATTTTGCTCCTAATGCCGCTGTGAAGGACTTTTTTATACAATTGCCTATATACTTCAGTCTAATCCTCTCCCTGCTAATGTTAATGTCTGTGCGTTATGGGGTTCTGCCTCTAGCCTGGATAATTGGATTACTTTCCCCTTTGTAGAGGCATCTGTAAAACCTGTTTAAACCAGATTGCCATGCTGCCAGTACGGGACAATGACCTTTCAATGCTAAGTGGCTTGTGAAATACCTTTTCATTGTGTTCTGCAGATGAATAGCCATGTCACAGACGAGACGACCTAGCCAACCGATTAGATAATTGACTCATGTTAATTGTTGTTCTGATTGCTTCATTGTAGTAATTACCCCCTGGGGGCTTCTCTCTCTGGGTGATAATTACTAAATGTCTTTTAGATCTGTGATTGTGTATTCTAAAGGTTAGTTGAATTCAAATTCAAGAATGTGATGTGTCAAGCCTTGCGGTGCCGAAATGCCTCTGTATGGAAACCCCCAGTGTGTGGAAAAGGGGGTGGAGATTTCATTGTTCTTTGATTGATGACAAGCTTGTAACTGTGTATATAAATTTGCAGAGTTTTGCCATTAAAGTGTGTCCTGTTACATCCAGTATTAAGCCATGGCTAATGTGTGGATTATTCAGCGATTCCAGGGATATTCCTAGTCGGGGAATATTGGGGTGATTTCTTTTATGGGAGAAGAAGGGAGAGGATGGCGGAGATATGCTCTAATACCGTCACACTGGTTGGCAGCAGCGGGATGTTCCCTTCTACCTTCCTTTACACCAGGATTCCAAGCAGACACTGGGAACAGTGAATGGAAGACTGATACACCCTGCTTAAAAGAAATACACGGAAAGGACTACTGGAAGTTTGTGGAAGGATTGCTAGCAACAAAACCGAGCGTGTCATCATAGCAGAATAAATGGAGCTAGACCAGGAGAACTCTGTTGCAGCAAGGCCTGCAGTACAGAAGATGGGGACACCAGTGATTCAGGGTGAGGAATCACCAGCTAACAAGCTAATAAGAGAGAAATTAGCATGGTTCGGTCCGAACCCAACGGCGGATGTGGTGCTGAAAGTGATGACCCTGGTAGCGGAGGAGGCGAAACAAATAAGAAACGCAGAACTACAGTTAAAACTGGCAGCAGTTCAACAAGCAGCCGCACATTCTCCAAACAGTGAGTACAGCACAGCAGACACAAGGAAGATTCCGTTTAGAGCTTTTAAAGCTTTTGATGAGAAAGAACGAGAGCGGCAACATGAGCTGAGAATTGCAGAAATACGACGATCGGTGACAACGCCTAAAGAAGCAGCACCAAATGAAAGACAGGAGATGGTGAACCTCTATCCCCAGACACCAGTTGCAGAGACAGGGGATCTGATAGACTTCTCTGCTGAGGAAGAACAACCTGATGGGCCTCCAGCAGAAGAGCTGGTATCAGGGCCACACTTCACTGTGCTCTGCCCAGCCCCAAGAGCAGTATTTGTGGAGTTACAAGGAACTTCCCCAGCTGAAGCGCTGGTCACCGGACAGAGGGTTCGAGACCTCTGCCCCACCCCTGTGGCAGTTTTGGAGGCTCAGGGTGAGAAGATGGCGATCACTCCCCAGCCACAGATTACAGAATGTATGGACTGTTCAGAGGATGTTATGGATTATGCATCCCCAGCAGAAGTGCTGGCAACAGGGCAGATTGCCAGCCATCTCTGCCCAGCACCGGGACCAACTGTGGAGTTCCAGGGAGCCGGGGCAGTTGGCCCCCCTCCCCAGCAACCAGCTGAGGTGGTAAAGCTCTTACTCCCAGCAGAATCCCTGGCAGCAGGACAAGATGCTACTGGCGGCTGCACCCCACTACAGCTTGAGCGGATATCGGTGGATGGGACTGTGGTCTCCACTCAGAGCAACCCAGCGGAAGAGCTGGCAACAGAGCAGAGTGCCCCGGGCCTCTGCTTTCACCTAACAGAAGAAGGGGTCCCTGTGGTAGTGGATGGGACTTCAGTCTCCACTGGCACAACCCCAGAAAATGGTACAGGACTGAAAGAGGAGGATGTCGGCTTTGCTTTGCAAGCACTGGGGGATTTTCACCTCACACCAGTGGATGAGACTTCAGTCTCCACTGGTATAACCCATAAATGGTGGCCAGTTGGCCCAGATCCCCAACAGCATGATGGACTGAGCCCAGCCACCCTGTCATCTCTCCAGCGGCTGAAAGGACTCCAGGGAGAAGGGCTAGTCCAGGCCTCTCCCCAGCGGCAGACGTGTTCCCTGAGAGAGGCAGAGGATGGCGGGGTGAGTAATGCTCGGTTTGGAGCAAGTGATTTGGGGTACTGTATGGATAGCGGCAGCGAGGGACTGGAACTACTGACTGAATTCAGAGACAACCCATCTGGTGTCTCCTACTGGGTTAGTCCCCTGCCAAAAGGGGAGATGTGTGACAGGCCTAGCCGGGACAGGGGCTTTTGGAGAGGACTGAATGCGAGCCTCTTGCCGTCCGATTATGGGCCAGGGCCTCAAACCAGGAAGGCGGATGGGCCCTCAAAAAGCTCACACCTTACCTTTATGGCCGGGCTTTCACTCTCCTCACCGATCACAACCCCTTGGTGTGGCTTAACCGGGTTTCAGGGGACAACGGCCGTTTGCTACGCTGGAGCTTGGCCTTACAGCCCTATGACTTTACGATTCATTACCGCCCAGGCAAGCAAAACGGGAATGCCGATGGATTGTCACGCCAAATGGAGTTAACCTCGGACTAGAAGCTCTGAACCCGTCAACTCTACTGGACCAGGAAAGGTCCAACCGAGTTGCCGGAGCAGGGAGAAAAGGGGGGGCCATTGTGAAGGACTTTTATACAATTGCCTATATACTTCAGTCTAATCCTCTCCCTGCTAATGTTAATGTCTGTGCGTTATGGGGTTCTGCCTCTAGCCTGGATAATTGGATTACTTTCCCCTTTGTAGAGGCATCTGTAAAACCTGTTTAAACCAGATTGCCATGCTGCCAGTACGGGACAATGACCTTTCAATGCTAAGTGGCTTGTGAAATACCTTTCCATTGTGTTCTGCAGATGAATAGCCGTGTCAGAGACGAGACGACCTAGCCAACCGATTAGATAATTGACTCATGTTAATTGTTGTTCTGATTGCTTCATTGTAGTAATTACCCCCTGGGGGCTTCTCTCTCTGGGAGATAATTACTAAATGTCTTTTAGATCTGTGATTGTGTATTCTAAAGGTTAATTGAATTCAAATTCAAGAATGTGATGTGTCAAGCTTTCCGGTGCCAAAATGCCTCTGTATGGAAACCCCCAGTGTGTGGAAAAGGGGGTGGAGATTTCATTGTTCTTTGATTGATGACAAGCTTGTAACTGTGTATATAAATTTGCAGAGTTTTGCCATTAAAGTGTGTCCTGTTGCATCCAGTATTAAGCCATGGCTCATGTGTGGATGATTCGGCGATTCCAGGGATATTCCTAAGTCGGGGAATATTGGGTGATTTCTTTTATGGGAGAAGAAGGGAGAGGATGGCGGAGATATGCTCTAATACCGTCACAGCCGCGTACATACGATCGAAATACCGTCGGAAGCTTGCCTGTGGAAAATTCCGACGTGTGTATGCGCCATAACTTTTTATGCGGCGTACATACATGTGTGAGCGGCATAACTTTTTTGCGGGAGAATGCCCCCATGCTTCGGCATATATAACTAGTGCATGTATGCCCATCATTAGAAGTGGGTGGATGAAGGGAGGTATTCTAATGGTGGGCATACCCACTGATCAATCTTTTTTTTCGTTCAGCCAACAGGCTGCATGGAAAAAAAAAGATTACAATACATGTCCAACAAGAACCATCAACGTATGGTATGTTGCTGGACTTTGAATGGTTATACTAGAATGATGCCTGCGGGTTTAGGTATCATCTTGGTATCATTCTTTTCAGCCAGCCGTCGGCTTTCATTTAAAAGCAATTCTAGTGGCTAATTAGCCTCTAGACTGCTTTTACAAGAAGTGGGAAGGAATGTCCCCTCCCAGGATATAAACCGCGCCATTGGGAAAGTGGGAAAACATTTTATCACACCGATCTTGGTGTGGTCAGATGCTTTGAGGGCAGAGGAGAGATCTAGGGTCTAATAGACCCCATTTTTTTTCAAAAAAGAGTACCTGTCACTAACTATTGCTATCATAGGGGATATTTACATGCCATAAGATAACAATAAAAATTATAAAAAAAAAAAAAGTAAGGAACAGTTAAAAATAAAATTAAAAAAGCAAAATAAATAATAATAAAAAAAAGTATCCCTGTCCCCCCCTGCTCTTGCGCAAAGGCGAACGCAAGCGTCGGTCTGGAGTCATATGTAAACCGCAATTGTACCATGCATGTGAGGTATCGCCGCGAAGGGCAGATCGAGGGCAGTAATTTTAGCAGTAGACCTCCTCTGTAAATCTAATGTGGTAACCTGTAGAGTCTTTTAAAGGCTTTTAAAAATGTATGTAGTTTGTCGCCACTGCGCATTTGTGCGAAAGTATGTCGTGTTTGGTATCTGTGTACTCGGCCTAAGATCATCTTTTTTATTTCATCAAATTTTTGGGCAATATAGTGTGTTTTAGTGCTTTAAAATAAAAAAAAGTGTATTTTTTCCCCAAAAAATGCGTTTAAAAAAATCGCTGCGCAAATACTGCGTGGAAAAAAAAATGCAACACCCACCATTTTAATCTGTAGGGCCTTTGCTTAAAAAAAATATATATATAATGTTTGGGGGTTCAACTTAACTTTCTTGCAAAAAAAAAATGGTTTTTATGTAAACAAACAGTGTCAGAAAGGGCTTTGTCTTCAAGTGGTTAGAAGAGTGGGTGATGTGCGACATAAGCTTCTAAATGTTGTGCATTAAATGCCAGGACAGTTCAAAACCCCCCAAATGACCCCATTTTGGAAAGTAGACACCCCAAGCTATTTTCTGAGAGGTATGTTGAGAACATGGAATATTTTATATTTTGCCACCAGTTGCTGGAATATGACAAACTTTTTTTTTTTGCACAAAGTTGCCACTAAATGATATATTGCTTAAACATGCCATGGGCATATGTGGAATTACACCCCAAAATACATTCTGCTGCTTCTCCTGAGTACAGGGATACCACATGTGTGAGACTTTTTGGGACCCCAAAAACCAATCACCACCTTCAGGCTTTCTAAGGGTGTAAGTTTTGATTTCACTCCTCACTGCCTATCACAGTTTCGGAGGCCATGGAATGCCCAGATGGCACAAACCCCCCCAAATGACCCCATTTTGGAAAGTAGACACCCCAACCTATTTGCTGAGAGGTATGGTGAGTATTTTGCAGTTCTTGCTTTTTGTCACAAAGATTTAAAAATAGAAAAAAACAAAAACAAATAATATCTTTCTTCATTTTCAAAAATAAATGAGCGCTGTAAAATACTCGCTATGCCTCTCAGCAAATAGCTTGGGGTGTCTACTTTCCAAAATGGGGGGGTTTAGTGCCATCTGGGAATTCCATGGCCTCCGAAACTGTGATAGGCAGTGAGGGGTAAAATCAAAGATTTGCGCCCTTAGAAATCCTGAAAGCGGTGCTTGGTTTTTGGGGTCCCGTAAGCGGCTAGGCTCCCAAAAAGTCCCACACATGTGGTATCCCCGTACTCAGGAGAAGCAGTAGAATGTATTTTGGGGTGTAATTCCACATATGCCCATGGCATGTGTGAGCAATATATCATTTAGTGGCAACTTTGTGCAAAAAAAAAAAAAAAAAAGTTTGTCATATTCCAGCAACTGGTGGCAAAATATAAAATATTCCATGTACTCAACATACCTCTCAGAAAATAGCTTGGGGTGTCTACTTTCCAAAATGGGGTCATTTGGGGGGGTTTTGTGCCACCTTGGCATTTTATGGCCTTCAAAACGGTGATAGGTAGTGATAGGTAGTGAGGAGTGAAATCAAAAATGTATGCCCTTAGAAATCCTGAAGGCGTTGCTTGGTTTTCGGGGTCCCGTACGCGGCTAGGCCCCGGATGCTCAACATTGCCTCACTGAGCCATCTGCTCACACGATCAGACTGTCAGTTCCATAGGGTGCGGAGGGTGGGAAGACACCGCCGTGATAACTTGCAGCCGGGCACGAATGACACCAGCTCTGAGTCCGCGGCGCCACCGTCTCTCACTCGCATTGGCGCCGCCACCGATCTCCGGGTCTCACGGCGTCCTCTCTCCCAGGTGCCTAGGTCGGGTCGTGGCGCGGCTCAGCCCCTCCCTCTGCGTGCATCACGTCACGTAGCGCACGCAATCTCCGCCTTATAGTTGATGTGTAATGCTATAAGCTATCGATATGGATATCCCTTTAATGAGAATCGATAGATGGAGTCCTGGGGGCCACGGGGGGGGGGGGGAGGAGTGGTAGGCAGGGAGAAAAGGGACGTGTTTTAGTAAGGGTCGCAGTCGGTTGGCCGAAGGGTAGCTGATAGCGGCTGGTCAGATCTAATGTAGTGATTACGGCGTAACCACACTGCTCTCTTACTATAAATATATATGGATTACTAAAAAAAATATATATATATACATATGTTTGAATACAGATATATAATAAATACGAATAGTGTCACAGATGATGCAAAACCGCAAATAGAGACTGAAGCATTACTCAATATGTAGCTCTCTAACCGTCTGGTAATAGCTGATGTGAAAAAAAAAAACAGACTCTACGGTCTTTCTTGTGATCTTTAAGGATCATTGGGAATTAATTACTTCACATTGCAAGCAGCTACAGAGTTCCGGGATTACAAGCTCTTGACTTCTTCTTAATATGTGAATAATAAAAATGTTAGTATGGGCAGAAACGCACTTTAGGTTTAATACAATTGGGAATAGCTAATAAGTCTGGGCCTGCTTTTTCATAGTATATATTGCTGGAAACTCAGACCTAAATCCTTGCAAGGTCACATTACTAACAAGTGAGCAACTGTGTTGTATACTTAGTTGCCATACCCCCTTTAGAAGGAAAGGTCATTTTTTACCAAAAAGCACACTATGCTGTTCTTTGTGTATGTATAGCACCATAAAATGCTAAATTTAACTTCCAGCCAGGGTTCCCTTTTAGTTCAAAGATAGAATTTTAAGAAATGTTAAAAATATTTATTTTTAACATTGTTATGGCCTACATTCTTTAAACTGAATGAGAGACCAGGCTGAAAAATAACGTTTTTGAAACGTCACTTTTCAAAGACGATGTTGCATACACACCATCGTTTTTTTCACAAAAAGCGAGGTTACTTCACCACTCTTTTCCATTGAAGATCGCTTCATAACTAGCTTCTGGGCATGTGCGGGTTGAAAAACGTTGTTTTAAACGACGTTTTTGCTACACACGGTGACTTTTTGTGAAACAAAAAACGACGTTTTGAAAAACGACACAAAAAATTCAAGCATGTTGGTATTTTTTTTGGTCGTTTTTTTGAAGACAAAAAACAACGTTTTGCCCACACACGATCAATTTAACTGACGTTTTAAAAAACATCGTTTTTTTTCATCGCAAAAAACGACCGCGTGTACGCGGCATTTGGCAAACAGTTTTATATATAGTAAATTGCATTAAACCACATCACAAAACAATCCTCTTTCATCTACTCTAGCTGCTATAAACTAAAGAAAGTTCCAATGTCATTAGTTGTTATGGGTTTCTGCAGCTTGCACATCATAACTGTGATGACCATATTTTTTGTACTTTTCTAATTTTGTACAGATGAAAATATTGGAATCAGCAGATCACCAAGATTTGATGATAGGAAGGTTTTGCATTATACAGAAGCATTTATCAATGAAGTCATGAGACATTCATCATTTGTACCGTTTACAATCCCACACTGGTATGTATAAATAAACATATTTCAAACACATGTACACACATAATGGAAAATTGTAGCAAATGCTTACTTTAATTTTCCTTTCTTGGTGCCAATCCATGGCAGAAAACATGCGTTAGTAGCTCCGCCTACTTCTACCCACAGGACTATGAAATGTTGCAGCCCACACAACAGTCCATTCCCCATAAAAATGCTAGGAATGAACTGGGTGGGTTCAGTACACTACCATGAAATAGTGCCAGGAAGGAAAATTATGGTAAGCATTTGATACAATTTTCCTGGTGTCAACTTGGCAGCATGTGGTAGACCAATAATTCGTAACCAAGGTGGGAAGCTTAAGGAAATCCATCTTTATAAGGATATGAGGAGGCTTTAGTCTTCCTGCCAAAAGCAGCTGTGATGACGACTGCTGAGTCTATTAGTACTGTTGAAGAAACATGCAAGAAGAGGATCAGTTGTCTGTCCCACATACCCTATATTATCAAAAGTATTGGCACGCCTGCATTTACATGCACATGAACTTTAAAGGCATCTTAGTCTTAGTCAGTAGGGTTCAATATTGAGTTGGCCCACCCTTTGCAGGGTTAACAGCTTTAACTCTTCTGGGAAGGATGTCCACAAGGTTTAGGAATGTGTCAATGGCAACAATTCTTCCAGAAGCGCATTTGTGAGGTCAGGCACTGATGTTAGAGAAAAGGCCTAGCTCACAGTCTGCACTCTAATTCATCCCAACAGTGTTCTATCGGGTTGAGGTCAGGACTCTGTGCAGGCCAATCAAGTTACTCCACCCCAAACTCATTCATCCATGACTTTATGGACCTTGCTTTATGCACTGGTCCAAATAATTTGGTGGAGGGGGGACTTTGGTTTGGGATTATTTTTCCGGGATTGGGTCTGGCCCCTTAGTTCCAGTGAAGGGAACTCTTAGGCCGCGTACACACGATCGAATCTATCTGCTGGAAATGGTTTGACAGACCGTTTCAGCAGACAGATTCAATCGTGTGTACAGGCAAACAGACGGATTTGGCCAGCAGACAGATTTTAAAGCCTGCTTTAAAATCTGTCTGCTGGGAACCCGTCGGACCGATATGTCTGCTGGTTAGTACGCTAACCAGCAAACATATCTGCTCGCACATGCGTCGAATGGATTCGACGCATGCGCAGAAGTGATTTACTTCCTGGTGCGGTGACGTGGCGGTGTCAACGTCACCGCCACGTCACCGCGATGTCTGCCGGCGGGGATTTTGGTTTAATCGTGTGTACAGCGATCAAACCAAAATAGCCAGCAGACAAATCTGTTCAAATCGGTCTGTCAGACCGATTTGAACAGATTTATTTGGTAGTGTGTACGTGGCCTTATAGTGTCAGCATACCAGGACATTTAGAACAATTTTATGCTTCCAACTTTGTTTCGGGTGGGCCCTTGCTGTTCCAAAATGACTATGCACTAGTGCACAAAGCAAAGTCCGTAAAGACAACTCAATATTGAACCCTACTGGCTAAGAATGGGGTACCATTAAAGTTCATGTGCATGTAAAGGCATCCCAATACTTTTGGTAATATAGTGTATCTTCTCCATTGGCACTCCTGCACAAGATACCCACAGTGTCAAAATGCTTCTTGGCCAAATGTGCAGCAACTACTCTTGGGAGATACAGCCTTGTTGTATGGTAAGCTATTTGAATTAACTTTAGCATCTACAAAATGATTGTTTGAAGATGTTTTGTAACCTTGTTGCCTCTTAAAGGACAAGGTATAGCCATTTTGTAGACATGTACAGTACAGTTAGTTTTGGTCTGAATGTAAATTCAAACCAATTTTTGTTTATTCAGAGATTTGGATGTATTCGAATCTCCAAATAAACTAGTAACAAATTTTGTTTAAATTAGTTGAAATTCATTTTGTATATTAGTTTTCTACTGACATTTTTTGAAAAATTATGTGTGAAGAATAGCTGGTTGTTAAGGAGCAAGCTGGGAAACCAGCCACTGCATCCTTAACAACTGATGACTTGTCAGCTGTCAGAGGGCTTCCCTGCTGAAAGCTGAAATGTAAACAAAAGAATCCAGGCAATAGAATCATTGAACAAATGTGGAATTGGTTAGAAAATTATTAAAAGAAACAAAATTAAACAAAACTAAACTAATCAAATTTCGAACCGAATCAACAAAACAAAATTAGTAGCAAAACAAATCTATCCGAAACTAAACACATTTTTCCATTCTGCACATGTCTACCATTCTGACTACCTAAATTACTCTGTCATTTGCAAGTGTACTCTTCTTGATCAAGACACATGGAAGAAGAATTTAAACCTAAGGATGCCCAAAAGCAATCCAACTGTGGGTTAGACAAACAGTAAAAAAATGGCAAGAGGCCCAGGACATAACAGCAACAGCAAAGCTGCAGCTTAAAGGTGCTGCTCAAAAACTAATATTCCCAAAGCTGGCTTCAGATGAGGCTGAACATCCATCTGGTAGAGGGAAGAGAGTATAGAAGCCCAGGTGGAAGTATTGCACCAAGACTGGGAAGCAGCCATCTTAAGTGAAAAAGCTCAGGAAGCACTCATAGGGGTTGATTTACTAAAGACAAATAAACTGTAGACTCAAATAAACTGTACACTTTGCATAGTAGGTTGCACCTTTCAAGGTAATTTGCTCCAGAGCTTAGTGAATGAAGGGAAGCTCTGATGATTTTCTATCATCCAATCATATGCAAGTAAATATGGAAAGTTAAGTGGCTCCTGGTTCTGAGGCCAGATTCATCAATCTGAGGCTGCTTGGTGAGGAAAGGCATTCCTTTTTGAACTGAGTGTAGGACCACCTAGATATTCAAAATGATGAGTTGGTCCCAGCAATGATCTCTGAAGGTTCTGATTCTATCCAACTCATTGGAATATCTGAAGACTAATGCCAACTTGCCCGATGAAGCCCACACCAACTTCTCTCTCAACCGGAGGCCATCCAACAATCCAAAAGCTTGAGAGGATAGGTCATCTCTTAACAATTAAAGTAAAACAAGACTTTGTAATCCCTACTTGGCTTCTTCTGCTGGGAATGATGGATATTCTCACCTTCAGCCGAATCACTGATGCCGATGTCCTGGACTGTTCTGAAGTGACATTTTCTCCTGAAAGGCATGCAGTCTATTTCCTCCGTCTAAATAAAAAAAGGAGCAAATGTATTACCCAGGGCCCTCTGGCTTCTCTGATACTTTGCCATGCATTGTCTGATTAAAAAGGTGACATAACAGCCATGCCAGCTTCTCCTTTTTTGCCCTTCCTTGCCAGCTGAAGTTCACCTACTCCCTGCTGTGGGAGGTTCTGTGCAGTTGGTGGAAACCATGTTGTAAATCACATTGAATTATTTGCAATAACTAAGCTAAGATAAGGTTTTGCAAAGTAGTACTGAAAATATTGCCTCTATTAGGGCTACCAAAATCAATATGATGTGAATCCACCTTCTGAACTAGAGACACATGTAATAACATTGAGCCATGAAATCTCTTTGTGTGAGGCTTGGCAAGGAGATCACCCGGCAAAAGACAGAAACTTATCCCATGCTCTTAGCATCTATAACTCTGACTACCTCTGTAAGGCAGTTCTGACATACCCTTCATCTTATTAAAGCCAGGGCCCAAAGAAATTACTTGCAGTCGTGAATAGCACGCAGGAGAGCTTCAGTCACTGTTTTCCTTTGAAAAAGAACTACAGCAATCATAGTTATTCTAGAATAGGATTTTCTGTACCTTGGATGGGATTTCAGGCATTTTTCTCATAGTTAAATTCTGTCAGTAGGGCATGCTGGGCTACTTAGCTGAGAGACACTTTTAGCACCTGAAGGCACTGTTTTAATGTCAAAACTAGACATGTGCACTGACAAAAAATTCGTTTTTTTCGTTTATGTTATTTGTTTTATTTTTATTTTTTCGGAAATTCGGGAAATGAAAAAAAAAATTTTTTCGTTTTTGTTTCATTCATTTTTTTATTTTTTCGGAAATTCGGAAATTCGGGAAATGAAAAAAAAATATTTTTTTCGTTTTTGTTTCATTCGTTTTTTTTTATTTTTTCGGAAATTCGGAAATTCGGGAAAATCGGAAAATTATTTTTTTCCGTTTTATTCGTTTTTTTGCTTTTTTCGGAAATTCGGGAAATTCGGAAATTCGAAAATTCGGACTTTTCGGATTTCCGAAAAAGCAAAAAACGAATAAAACGGAAAAAACGAAATTTCCGAAAAAAACGAATGAAACGAAAATGAAAACATTTTTTTTTTCGGAAATTCAAAAATTAGAATTAGCATTTTCGAATTTTAGATTTTCGAACTTTAGATTTTGTTAATGTTACAATTTCGAAATTTCGAACATTTGAATTTTCGTAATTTTTTATTTGTGAAATAAAATGTGAAAATTCGGAATTCGGAATTTCGAAATTAGAAAATTCGAAATTTCGAAAATTAAATGATTCGAAAATTCGAATTTTCGATTTTTTTCAGTTTTCAAATTCTCTAATTCGAATCTTCGAATTATTTAATTTTCGAATTTTAAATTTTTGAAATTTCGAATTTTCACATTTTTCGAATTTTCATATTTTTAATTTTCGAAAGTGAAATATTCGAAAAAAAAATGAAAATTGGAATATTCGAAATTCCGAAAATTGAAAAAGTCGAAAAATTCGAAATTTCGAAAATTCGAAATTTCGAAAATTCGAAATTTCGAAAATTCGAAATTTCGAAAATTCGAAATTTCGAAAATTCGAAAATTCGAAATTTCGAAAATTCGAAATTTCGAAAATTAAATAATTCGAAGATTGGAAAATTCGAATTTTCGATTTTTTTCAGTTTTCGAATTCTCTAATTCGAATCTTCGAATAATTTAATTTTCGAATTTTTCGATTTTCAGAATTTCGAATATTCCAATTTTCAAATTTTCACATTTTTTCGAATTTTTGGAATTTTTCATTTTCGAAAATGAAAAATTCGAAAAATAAAAAAATTGAAAATTCGAAAAATTTGAAAATTCGAAATTTCGAAAATGAAAGATTCGAAAATTAGAAATTTCGAAAAATAAAAAAAATAAAGATTCGAAAATTCGAAAATTTAAAAAATCGAAAATGAAAAATTTGAATATTCGAAAAATAGAAAATGAATAATTCGAAATTTCGAAAAAATAGAAAATTCGGAATTTTGAAAATTAAAAAATATGAAAATTAAAAAAATCGAAAATAAAAAACGAAAATCCGAAATTCGTAAATTCGGAAAATTGAAAATTGAAAAATTCGAATTTTCGGAATTCCGAAAATTCGGAAAAACGAAAAACGAAAATTGAAAAATTCGGATTTTCGGAATTCCGAAAATTCGAAAATTCGGAAAAACGGAAAAAGAAAATTGAAAAACTCGAATTTTCGGAATTCCGAAAATTCGAAAATTCGGAAATTCGAAATTTTCGGAAGTCCGAAAATTCGGAAATTAAAAATTCGTTAATACGAAAATTTTAAATTAACGAATTTCCGATTTTTCGTTAAAAAACGAATTAGAAACTAAACAAAATGCACATGACTAGTCAAAACACCTACCTGGCCTGATGATCTTTACCTATAGGAACCCTGTGGATCTTTGATAATAATGCAGCATGCAGCATGAAGACAGGAGTAAAGTAGAGTTTATATTTATATACAGAATATTTTATGTAGACTGTGCATGATGCAACAGTAAATTGCCCTTAATACAAATGAAGATTTATGCAGGCTCCAGTCGCCTGCAAAACATGGGACATATTTCATGACCGGCAAGTCATGTGACTAAAGATGTAGGCCTAAAAATGTTTTTTAGTCATACTACAGCTTTAAAATATATTTTTTAGATTTTCGTAAAGGGTTGGGGGTTGGGTGTTCACAAAAAAATATATATATTTTTAATGTTAATTGGTACAATACTATATTAACCACTTGACAACTGGTCACTTAAACCCCCTTAATAACCAGACCAATTTTCAGCTTTTGGTGCTCTCACATTTTGAATGACAGGGTATTGCAGAGTATTTCAGGTTATTGCAGGGTATTTCAGAGTATTTCAGGGTATTGCAGGGATGGCTGAGCAGGGATGGATGGGATCTCTTCCCTTTCACAGTGTACCGATCGGTACAAAGAGGGGAGAGAGGAACCGGCGTCATGTCATGATGCCGGTTTGTTTACAAGTGATCGCACCATCATTTGATGGAGCAATCACGTGGTAAATGGCCACTATCAGCAGCCATTTACCGTAATCCGTGATGCGTCCGGTCCTCTGGACCCGGCGGTCACGCACACTCCCATGTACGCGCCCCAACAGGCACGTGGTTGCACGATTCTGGGAGGACGTCAATGTACGCCCTCCCAGAGTTAAGAAACCGGCAATGGGCCGGTTATTAGGTGTTTAAAATGTGTTTTTATGTTAATGGAGTTCCAATATATACAGTATATAAATATTTATAAAAATATACACTTTAAGTATTGTACATATATCTATCTTTATGAATTGTGATATACAGAGATCAAGCTCATGTGGTAGATGCATGTGGCAAACGGCTTGTAGTTCTCAATGAATTGTGAGCCTGCTGGTGAGAGCTCTAGTAGTTAATTAAAAATTCTTAAAACCTCGAAAAAGAAAGCCTGTACATAGGTATGGACAGAAAGCTATAGGCAGTGCCTGCAGAAGCCTGATATTACCCCCAGAATATGCTGATGTGCAATGCTCTGCAAGCTCCTGAGAGAAAAATAATACATTTTCTTTTTACCTACAAAAATATGTGCATTTTTAAAGGGTAAACTTAGCTTTTATTGCAAACTCTGTGTATCTTTTTCCTATGATCATACCATGGCAGGACCTAGTACTCTCACTATATATATATATATATATATATATATATATATATATATATATATATATATATATATATACACACTGTATTTATTGGTGTATAACACTCACTTTTTTACCCTGAAAATAGAGCATAAACTGTGCCTGCGTGTTATACGCAGGAGGCTGTGGAATTATTTCTTCCTGAAACTTCACTCTTAAAGTTAGGGTGCGTGTTATACGCCTGTGCGTGTAAAGCCGCATACACAAGATCGGTCAAAACCGATGAAAACGGACTGAAGGTCCATTTCATCGGTCCAAACCGATCGTGTGTATGCGCTATCGGTTAGTTATCCTTCGGTCAAAAAAAATAGAACTTGCTTTAAAATTGAACCGATGGACGCCTGACCGATAGGTCAAAACCAATCGTTAGTATGCAAAAGCATCGGTTAAAAGGCTGCGCATGCTCAGAATCAAGTCGACGCATGCTTGGAAGCCTTGAACTTCTTTTTTTTTCAGCACGGCGTTGTGTTAAAACATGTAAACGTCACCGTGTTCTAACACGATAGTTTTTTTAACCGATGGTGTGTAGGCACATCAGACCATCAGTCAGCTTCATCGGTTAACCGACGGCATTGGTCCTTCAGACCGTTCTCATCGGATGGACCGATTGTGTGTACAAGGCTTTATACGCCGATGAATACGGTATATGTATATATATATATATATATGCAGTATATATATATATATATATATATATATATATATATATATATACACATACATACATGTATGTATAAATAATACACCCTTTTAAAAAAATACCACAGTCTACAATAATATTTCTGTTTTATGTTTTTTAGTACTACGAGGGACACGACATTGAATGATTACTTTCTTCCAAAAAATACATCAGTATTTGTAAATATGTACCAAGTAAACCATGATCCGTAAGTAAGGTTTTATTTAATTGAAGGACTCAAAATTATATTATTAAATTTCAAATTGTTATTAAATTTCCATTTTCATCCCTTCTTAACTTGGTAGAGGAACCCAGAGTATTTTTTTTCTTATATGTAGATTTTCATCACCTTTTCCGTGAACAGCACTCTTTAAAGAGTAATGCAGTGAAACTTACCTCAGCTCTCTGTTATTGAGTTTTTGCTTCAGCTACGTAGGCAGCTGTTATCAGGACCAGTTCCTTTCTGATCACTATGAGGCGGCGTACACACGACCGAGGTTCTCTATTTGCTCGATGGCCCGCCTGGATGAATGGCTGGTTGCCATTCCCGACGGGCGGGTCGACGATGTGTTCTGCCCGTCGAGGTTCTCTGCCGTGTGTACGCGGCTTCAGTCTCTGTTCTGCATGTATATGGGTGCGACGTTGGGGACGGAAGGAAATTAAAAATACATATGTTTTAAAAACCAGACTACACGATTGGCATTGTCAGGTGAAGGAAGACAGGTAGACATGGCATTGCATGTCTTTATAAAGTGCATGTGCTGTTTCGGAGAATAAGCTATTCTTGAACTTGCTATACTTGCACTGTTGCCCAACAACAGTTGAACACCTGGGTGCTGGCAGTGCAGAGCCTACATGGTTAGCAACTGTTTTTTTAAGGCTGGGTTTACACTAGTGTGGTGCGAATTTCAGCTCTGTTATCTCTGCAGATAGATAAGGGAAGTGTTCAGCAGTTTAGCAACGTTTTTGCTGCGAATTTGGAGACCTGGGAGAAGTTCCGGGTGAGAGGAGAGTGGGGGAGAAGTGTATTGAGCTGAATGAGAGAAATTCCTGAAGAGAACTGAACACATCTGCGAATCAGCTGCGTACCCATAGAAGATAATGGGCCTGAATTCGCACCTGAACCGCACCGCAAGACATAAAATCCGCATACGTTTTTACTGCAATGCGTAGTGCGAATGCATCGCACATATGTGAACCAGCCTCATTGAAAACAATGTATTTAGAAATGTTCTGCTTATTGGATGCGGTTTAAGCCGCACTCAATTTGCATAGGTGTGAACCCAGCCTAAGAGATTTCCCTAATACTTTGACATTTTACAAAACTCATGTTAGGTAAGTAATTCATTTTTTGCCTAGGGGCGCTATTTGCGCCTTTTAGTTTAGTTTAGAATTGCGCTCATCACTTTCCTTTTATATTCATTCATTGTTGTTAGCACATAACAGATTTGAGCTGCATATAATTTAGTTTAGATTTCCACTGTTTACGTTTATTCACTGTTGGTCAGCGCTGTAGTTCTCCTTTTTGTATCAAAGTAACTCATTAGTTCTTAAACTATGATCTACAGGCATGGTTACAACCCTTTGCCTACATTTTACCAGTCTCCTGAGTAGTGTGGCAAGTGCCAGGGCTGTATACACAAAAAGTCACTGGCGCTAAATGTGGATACAGATAACCCTAATATAGTTCGTATGTAAGGTATAGGGTAGATAGTCCAGAGCTGCAGGATTCACAGTACCCTGAAGTACCCAACACACAGAAAAAACATCAAAAAAATCTGCGCTCATGGGTATCTACAAATCAGATAAAGTCCAATAATACAAATATCAAAAAGAAAAAAAATGGTAAAAAATCCATTTAATAAAAATTCTACACATATAGGGAAGTACTTTCCAGATAGTTCAGTGTACAGTTATATGCAAGACTGTAGGGCTAGATTGCCATACACACAGTGTGCAAATGATGTAATTTTCCACCGACAGTCACTTCTTAATTCATGGGGTTAAACATCCCGGGTTCAGTACACATGCCATCATATAGAGGAAATGTCAACAGTACCTTAGGGACAGGTGGCAAACTTGTAGTAATGTGAAATCGGTCATCCGATCTTTGGTAGGTGCCTGGCCTCAGGTAATCCACATTACCGGCGTGTCACTGCAGGGCAGAGAAGACGGAACCGTCCGACAAATCCTGCATCCGGGGACACAGCGCAATGAGGTCTGGAAGGGCGTGCGCTCGTTCCGTTCGATCGCGTAGACATCACACGTCTGAGACACCGCTCCACGTTCAGAACCGAGGAGCAAGGATGTACTCGACGCCCTCTAGTGGAGGATCCGCAGGCTGCAAGTTCCCAATATCACACAGTGACAAATGTCAGCGGGAAATATAAAAGCACTGTAGCTGATCTTGCAAAATTAAAAGTTTAGGAGCCCTCATCAATCAGAGGATGAGGAAGAGGGGAATAGTGTCGTTTTAAGAGCCTTGACGACGCGTTTCGCGCTTCCTAGCGCTTTTTCAAAAAAAAATCTTTTTGATATTTGTATTATTGGACTTTATCTGATTTGTAGATACCCATGATCGCGGATTTTTTTTAATGTTTTTTCTAAGTGCCAGGGCTGGCTTAAGGATAAAACCCCCACAACAGTGCTGCCCCTGCAGTCAGTGGAAACAGATACCAGTGCTCTACCCAGCAATGTTCTTTAGCCGACACTGTCATCTCTTGCATGTCAATATCTAAATAGTTTCAGCCGGTGTGTCATCCACCCAGTAGAGAAGCAGTGTGTGGACTGGAAAGAGCTTCTACTATTCCCCCCATTGACACCAATGACAGGACACTATTGTTTCTACTGACACAATGGGGCACGTTTCCTCCTTCCACGGATACCAGCAATGGGCACTTCACTGACACCAATAATGTGAAACTGTTCATTTTCTAACTGATACATTTTTTGCTCATTGACCACTGGTACCAGGACATTTTTTTTACTTCCACTGATCACCAACACCAGAACATTTTTACTCCAACTGACTTGAAGTTCTTCCTTTCAATTTCCGAGTTTTCACATTACTGTTGTCACTGTCTATCAATGTATTTTTTTTTGTAAAGTCTTTTTTATTACATTTTTCATTAGCATACAAAATTAGCCCATGCAGGGGCCAGACCTTTGCCCACGCAGGGGCAGTTCTCCTGATGCGTTAACATACCGCAACAGGGCACAACTAGGGTTGCCACATCATCCCTTTAAAACTGAACACATATTAATTACACAGGTTCTGTGGCTGATTAAGGTGGTAATAAAACTCACTTGGTGCCTTACCTGCAATAAATTAGCCTCAGAACCTGCGTAATTTATATGTGTTTGGGTTTAAAGGGATGAGGTGGCAACCCTAGGCACAACATACAATATAAACAAACTAACTTATACTATAACCCCAATGTGGGGAGAGGTTCAGGAGAATCTGTGCTCAAATTGGGACTGACAGGATAATGCAACATGAGAATAGTTGGGTCAGTATACTAACAGACTAGAAATATAGTGGTCTATCAATGTATTTTTAGAGTATAAATTATTTGTTTGATTTTACAGGACAATATGGAAAGATGCTGACCATTTCATCCCAGAAAGGTTTCTTGATGAAGCTGGACATATTGATAAAAGCCTAATAGAGAAGGTGTTAATTTTTGGTATGGGAGTCAGAAAATGTGTGGGAGAAGACGTAGCTCGTAACGAAATGTTTATTATTCTCACATGTGTACTGCAACGACTCCACCTAGTGAAGGAGTCTGAACACGCTGTGGACTTAACATCAGTTTTTGCATTAACTATGAAACCAAAGCCATACAACCTCAAAACTGAAATTCGAACATGAGCCAATTCAAAAAGTCACAATATAGTGGTTCTTCTTTAGAGTGTTGGTAGAATTTTACAAAATGATTATTCAGTGGTTCCTAGGAGGAGTAGAGCACAATACTGAGCAGCGGATAGAAGTTTGTTTTATGATTTTTGGATGACTTTTTATTTACAGTGCAAATTATACTGGTACAGGATGCCATTTTAAAGCAACTCAATTATAGTTGCCTGCTGCCAGGTCTAAAGTGTAGGTACCTAAAGAATAACTTCACTTTTGATAAGGAAAAAAAAATAATATTCCTTCTGGGTGATTTTTTGTACATTGCAAGGTTTTTAACAGAGTCTGATGCCGCGTACACACGATCATTTTTTGTGATGAAAAAAAAAACGACGTTTTCAAAAACGTCATTTAAAATGACCGTGTGTGGGCAAAACGGCTTAAAAAAAAACGACCAAAAAAAAATTCGAACATGCTTGAATTTTTTGTGTCGTTTTTCAAAACGTAGTTTTTTGTGTCATAAAAAGTGATGGTGTGTGGGCAAAACGATGTTGAAAACAACGTTTTTAAACCCGCGCATGCTCAGAAGCAAGTTATGAGACGGAGCTTTAATGGAACAGAGTGCCGTCGAACGTGGTGTACGTCACCACGCTTTGCTAGAGCTTTGTTGAAAAACGATGGTGTGTATGCAACGTCGTTTTGGAAAATGAAGTTTGAAAAACGTCGTTTTGTTTCGTGAGATAAAATTACTTTTTTTTTTATCACAGAAAGTGATCGTGTGTACGCGGCATTACTGTGCTAAAAAATGATATGGTAGTAAATGGCAGCTACATTCTCAATTTACTGTGTACTGGGGGAAAGAAAAAAAAATGGAGGCAAAAGGGACTTTTACGGAGCCACTATAAGCATTATTTATATATATATATATATATATATATATATATATGTATATATATATATATATATATATGTATATATATATATATATATATATATATTACAAAAGTATATAAAAAGACATACAGAATTGTCATCTCACAAAATGTCATTCTAATGGTACTCTTAAAATTAATAGATTAATATTATCCATTAACAATGCTGTCAAACACCACCAAACAGATACATTAATTTTATTTTACTAGCGATTCTCCAGACTTTGTTCCAGTTATCCTATATATTCTGGAGCTGGAACAAGATCTGGTGATTTAGAAGGAGTGTGAATTGTTTTGCGACTTTACATTCTCTGGCACTCAATGAACAGACCTGTCATACTTTTCTTTTAGTAAAAATAAAAAAACATCAAAAAGGTAACACTTGCTTTTGTGGTGCAGGTTCATAGAAATCATTGACACGCAAAACACAAAATGCTGTGGGAAAAAAAAGCCTTGACCCGTTCTAAAAAACGTACTGGTTCAAAACACACAGGTGTGAGCTAGATCCATACAAAACCATGTTAAATGGACTGCTGTGCGTCTCTGCAAAATGTACTAAAGAATGCACAGGTGTAAACCAAAGAAAAGAGTAATATCAAGGGGATTATTTACAAAGTGCACGTGAAATTGCACTGAAAGTGCACTTGGAAGTGCAGTCTCTGTAGATCTGAGGGGGATATGCAAGGAAAATAAAAAACAGCATTTTAGCTTGCACAGGATTGGATGATAAAATCAGCAGAGCTTCCCCTCATTTCAGATCTACCCCTCAGATCTACAGTGATTACACTTCCAAGTGCACTTTCAAGTGTAGTGCAAAGTGGATTTGCCCTTCGTAAATAACCCCCCAAGTGTTGCTTGACAGTCTCATGCACACAGGACGTTTTTAAACTCTCCTAGAAGCCAGCAGCGTTTTTTGCAGAAAAAAACTTATCTAAAGCTTTTATTTACTAGCTTTTAGGAGCCTTTACAAGCGTCAAGCTCTTGGGTGTTAATTGATTTAATTGCCCAGAATAAATAATTTATTTTGACCGTTGAAATTAATTAATGCTCAAGCACTTGTGTTTAGACACGTTTAGCAGCTTTTATTAGCGTCAAGAGTTTTTTCTGTCCAAACTCTGCTGCTCCTGGGCACACAGTGGGTTGTTTTTTGTACCTATAAAAGACTCTAAAAGCTCCTTCCACTAAATGCTACTAAAAAACTACGGGCCAGATTCTCAAAAAATGGCGTATCTGGCGGCGTAGCGTATCATATCGCATTTACACTACACCTACGCAAATTACTGGAGCAAGTGCCGTATTCTCAAAGCACTTGCTCTGTAATTTTCGGCGGCGTAGCGTAAATGCGGCGTCGTAAGGCCACGTAATTCAAATAGTGAAGGAGGGGGCGTGCTGTATTTAAATTAAGCGTGCCCCCGCGTCAAACGAAGTGCGCATGCGCCGGCCGGGGGAAAAAAGCCCAGTGCGCATGCTCCAGCTCACATCGGAAAGCGTCGTTGAAACCGACGTCAAAACAACGTGATCGTCACTTACGCAATTCCCTATTCGCGAACGACTTAGTAAAACGACGTAACCGACGGAAAAAGACGACGCTGACCCGACGCCATACTTAACATGGCAACGACGGCAATTCGGAAACATACCCCTCATATAGCAGGGGTAAACTTACGCGTACGCAACCTACGTAAACTACGTCGCTGCGTCGCAAAAACGGTCGGGAATCGGCGTATTAGGCTCATTTGCGTAGGCAAATGAGAAAACAACGTAAAGGCCACCTAGCGGCCGGCGTTGTCATTACATCTAAGATCCGATGGTGTAATTGCTTTACACCTGTCAGATCTTTAGTGTATCTATGCGTTAGTGATTCTAAGAATCACTCGCATAGATACCCATTGAAAAAAACTGCGATACGACGGTGTATCTGAGATACACCGTCGTATCTCAGCTGAGAATCTGGCCCTACAAGTGCAAACTACAAGTTGGAAGTGCAATTGCTCTAGATCCGAGGGGAACATGCAAGGAAAATAAAAAACAGCATTTTAGCTTGCACATGATTGGATAATAAAATTAGCAGAGCTTCCCCTCATTTCAGATGTACCCCACAGATTCACAGCGACTGCACTTCCAAGTGTATTTGCAGTGCAATTTCAAGTGCACTTTGCACTTGTAGTTTTTACTTGTAGTGCAAAGTGGATTTGCCTTTAGAAAATAACCCCCATAGGCATGGGAGTCTGCTCCATAGGGCAAGGGGGGGGGGGCATTAACCCCCCCCTGGAAAATCGAGAAGGTGTTGAAGAGTGAACACCCCTCCATGACTGAAGCCGTGACAGCGCCGCGGTGACAGGCAGGTTAGAACAGGGAGAGAGAGGCGAGCTGCTGGCCGTGTTATTGCAAGGGGGGCAGAGGGTGGTCTGGTGCGGGGTGAGACCACTGCACCTGACCAACCACCCCCTTCTATCGCGGCCGCGGGCTGTCTGATCGGTCCCGGGCCAGATGTCACACAGGCCCAGTGAGCAAAGTGAAGCCACATCCCCCTTTATTGTTTGTGTACATAGGGGGAGGGAACCTGCTGTGCCTGTGCCGCACTGATCTGAGGTACTAGATGGGATGGGGAAGGGGAGTCTGTCTGTGCTGAAGGGGAGTTTGTGCTGAATGGGGGGTCCATCTGTGCTGAAGGGGGGTTAATGCTGAATGGGGGGTCCATCTGTGCTGAAGGGGGGTCTGTACTGAAGGGGGTATGTGCTGAAGGGGGGTCCATCTGTGCTGAAGGGGGGTCTGTGCTTAAAGGGGGTCCATCTGTGCTAAATGGAGGGGTCTGTGCTGAAGGGGGGGTCCATCTGTGCTGAATGGAGGAGTCTGTGCTTAAGGGGAGGTCCATCTGTGCTGAATGGGGGGGGGTCTGTGCAGAATCGAGGGGTCTTTGTGGAATGGGGTGGGTCGGTGCTGAAGGGGGGTCCATCTGTACTGAATGGAGGGGTCTGTGCTGAAGGGGGTCCATCTGTGCTAAATGAAGGGGTCTGTGCTGAAGGGGGGTCCATCTGTGCTGAATGGAGGAGTCTGTGCTTAAGGGGAGGTCCATCTGTGCTGAATGGGGGGGGGTCTGTGCTGAAGGGGGTCCATCTGTGCTAAAAGGGGTCTGTACATTCTCTAGGCTATATTTATATGGGCATGGAGTGAAGCTGAATTATCTCAAGAGCTATTTCACACTGCCAGCTTGCTGCGTTATCACTAAAGCGCTGCTAAAAAGCAGTGCTTTACCATTGTTTTAGCTGCAGTATTCGGCCACTAGCCGGGCACTTTTAACACCACTAGCGTTTGAAGAAAGGGTTAAAGGCGACTGTGTATTGCCGCTGCCGAAGCGCCCCCCCCAAAAAAATTCAGCGGACGCCCATGCCCATAGGCTCCCCCCTGCGTTTAGGCAGGGGGGAAAAAATGCCAGGCGCCCCTAGAAGCAGCTGTAAAAAAGTGTAGGATTGATATGTTTAGTGAAATAATGGTGCTAGACATGTATTTTTTTTTTTAAAACAATGATTGATTTATTAACAAATTATGCTGCCTGCCAAAGAAATACAGTATTATTAGTGAGACCAGACAGAGGGAGGTAATTGTACAATAATTTGTAACTTTACTTTGAGATACTTTTAGTATTAATGTCTAATGTTGTATAAATAGTAAGCTTTAACCATAGTCTGTTTAGCTCATTTCTAAAAAGAAATATGACCCCGTGCTATTGGTAAAACCTTCGCCAAAGTTAAGATGGGCTCTAAGAAACACCAATGCAAAACTATGGGCAATTTTACTTTGTAGCTTCAAGATAAAAGAGTTACTTAGAGAGAATACATTTGATTTATTTTTCTTTGCTTTCATCTTACTTAACATTTCTCTATGATTGCTATCTACAATTCCACTGTAATAGTACAATTCAATTTTTCACTAAGAACTACCTTAGAAACCAAAACACAGCAAATTATGTATTTATCTTACAGACAGGAATTAATTATGATACAATTACCTTATTAAGGGGCATTTCCCCTGTTCTGTATCATTTATAGCATTTAATATAAGTGTGTTGTGAAGATTTCATAGTAAATAAAAACAGAGTAAATACCTCTTTATTCATGTATTCATGTATTTTTTATAATGGATAATTTTTCATTTCCTGAAACCCTTTTCTAACGTAAGACAAATAACTCCCAATCTTAAATTATTATTATTATTATACAGGATTTATATAGCGCCAACAGTTTACGCAGCGCTTTACATCAGGGAAGACCGTACATTCACAATACAAATCAATACATGAGGGATCAGAGGGCCCTGCTCGTAAGAGCTTACAATCTAGAAATGAATGTGTCCTCTCATTCCTGCTTCAATTTAAATTAAGTTTAAAGGGGTTACCAACTCACTCTTCAGAGGATGTTTGCGTATATACACCATGCAACTCTTAAGTGCCAGCGAAATTGGGAATGCTGGCTCTCAGACAAGAGTTGCACTATTTAGCAACTTAGGGCCAGATTCTCAGAGGCGTTAGGACGGAGTATCTCAGATACCCCGTCGTATCGCCTTTTTTTTTGTCTCGTATCTATGCGAGTGATGCTTAGCATCACTTTTGTATAGATACGCTTCTACATCCGACAAGTGTAATACAATTACACTTTCGGATCGTAGGTGTAATGACAACTCCGGCCACTAGGTGGCCTTTACGTTGTTTTTTCATTTGCATATGCAAATGAAGTAGTACGCCGATTCTCGATCGCTTTTACGCCGCCCCGTCGTCGCGTACGTCGTTTACGAACTCGTAAGGTTACCCCAGCTTCTATGTGGAGTAACCTTACGAGGTCCCGTCGGATGCCGTCGTGTCCCGTCGGACGCCATGTTAAGTATGGCGTCGGGTCAGCGTCGGCTTTTTCCGTCGCTTACGTCGTTTTACTAACTCGTTCGCGAATAGGGACTTGCGTAAATGACGCTCACGTCGTTTTGACGATGGTTTCAACGACGCTTCCCGACGTGAGCTGGAGAATGCGCACTGGGCTTTTTCCCCGGCCGGCGCATGCGCAGTTCGTGCGACGCGGGGGCGCGCTTAATTTAAATACAAGCCGCCCCATTTGAATTGCGCGGGTTTACGCTTGGCGATTTACGAGACGCCAACGCAAACTACGGAGCAAGTGCTTAGAGAATAAAGCACTTGCTCTAGTACGCAGCGGCGGCGTAGTGTAAATGGCTTACGCTACGCCGCTGCAAATATATGAGAATCTGGCCCTTAGATCCCAAGAACCCTTCTGCTCAGTTGTGTTATGTTTCCCTTTGAGCCTTATTACCTGTTCATACATAACACTAATAGAAAGTTTTGTTGTTATATGCTTCGATTCCAGAATGTACTTGATAGCCTTTGCTACTTTTTATATTTGGTGTGCAATTGAAACCTCCTCCATCATCTCTTGGGAGTATCTGTTTCTTTCTTGCTTCCTTTTCCCCCTCCTTTTTTTTTTTTTGTTTGGTTACTTTTTTTTTTTTTTGGATAGGGCTTCATTGTCCTGATAACTAAGATAGCATATATCTCAATTTGTTTTTATTGTATATTATATTGTGGTATCTCAGGTGAGTGCATACCGGTATATATTTAGACCTAATTCACTACTTTCAACACTGGTCTGGACTGAGTACAATTATTATTATTTGATGGGGCGCATGCGCGGCGCGAAGCTGGACGGTCGCATCTGAGGAGAGCTCCGTACACAGCGGGAACATCTCAGGCTTCCCCGGGGCTAGATCTCGCACAGATAATTCTAATTTACTTACACACCCCCGGAGGAACGAGCGGTGCATGCCGTCCGCCAAGTCCCGCCGCGGTAAACCGACGCAGAAGACCCTCACTCATTATCTACTCCGAGTCCGGAGTATGGACGGGAAGGCCAAAGATGGCGCTGGCTCGCATCACTCGCAGGTCACCTCGCAGAGTCCAGGAGCCTCCCCTGCACATTCGTCGATGGGCAGTGAGTATAACCTTCAGCTCACTAAGGCAGACCTGGATGATAGCCTGACTGTGATGTATACCAAGCTGGCGGAGAAATTCCAAACGGAGCTCCATAAAGCTACCAACACATTACAACATGAGATTGCTGTTCTGGGGGGTAGAACGGACATCTTGGAGACTAAGCATGATGAGCTGCAGCTGGCTTATTCTGACCTCCGCAAGGACCATGAGGCTCTCTCTGATTCCTTTTCCCAGCTCCAATCCCATCTTGAAGATTTGGACAACAGGAACCGTAGAAGTAACTTAAGGATTAGGGGGGTCCCGGAGGTGGTCACAGAGCTTATCCCTGCCATCAATAAGCTATTTAGCTCACTGCTCCCTGATTCTTCCCCTGAGGCTTTTGCGTGTGATAGGATACATAGGGCTCTCCGCCCTAAGCCTCCGGAAGATAAGCCCCCCAGAGATATTGTCCTCTGCCTAAAAGACTATTTGGTGAAGGAAGAAATCCTCAAGGCCTCCCGTAATACCACTAATATTTCCCTGGATGGAGTTAAGCTGCAGATCTTTCCGGATATCTCCCCAGCCACCTTAGACAGACGCCGCAGATTCAAGGAAATCACTGTCCCTCTTCAGGAGGCTAGAATCCGGTATAGATGGGGATTCCCCTTCAAGCTCCAAGTCCCTCACCAGGGGACTACTTACACAGTATTCACCATCCAACAAGGAAAGGAGCTCCTTGTTAAGCTGGGGCTTTTGGCAAAAGAGGACCTCCCCAGGATGCCCTCTACCCCCCACCCGTCAGCCATCTGGTCTACCCCTTCACCACAGAGAGATCGCAGACGGCAGAGACAGGATCTCAGGGACCGCTTGTTTTAATGGTTAATCTCCCCGCACCTTTGCAGTTTTGAGAGCTACCCGTCTTCCGGACTTGGAGGATTTACCCCCGGCGGCTATGGAGGTTTGAAGATCTTCGATGGGACAGATTGTTTGGCCGGGACATCGGATATCCCTTTTGCAACCTGACGCTCCTTGTTGATTCTTTTTATTGACGGTGATCCCCGGCCGCCTGTGCCCTTCACTCGTGTTTCATTCCACACTACCCTCCATGCACCTGTTTGCATTTAGGTTCCCCGCTGTGTCTCCGTTCAGCGGTGCCCGCTTGGTTGTCCCCCCACTCTTGGTGATATCTCTGTGTTTAGGATGTCACGATTTGAAGATCCTGGAACTTTGTGGTACCCTCCCCTTTTTTTCTTTTTTTTCTCATCCACCTGCTTATTTTGTTTTTTTTCCCCATCTTTGGTACCACTGCTGGTTGACAAGAGTGTTGGACGATGTAGTCCTGTTAGCCAGGCTGGCTTTACCCCTAGCTGGCATATGTTATGTTCTATGGTCGGTTGGGTTCCTTCCCTCCCGACTCCATTACCTTTCATTTATGTTATTGTTTGTTTTCTAAGTTGCTGTTGCTATGTTTTTTCCTTAGGATGTGGACCTCTTATTTTTTCTATTGTGCTCCCAGATTTAACACTTATCCCTCTAACAGGACCCCCCTTAGATACCCGGGCTGGTCTTGCATTTACACCGGTGGTTAGCCCCTCCGGCCCCATGTTCTACATTTTTGTCTGCCTCCCCCTCGGGATCCCCCCCCGACCTCTGAATAAGCTAGACATCTCCCTACTTCAATATGGGTGTTAAATTGATATCCCATAATGTCAAGGGGTTTAACTCCCCCCAGAAGCGTAAGAAGGCCTTTACGGCCTATAAACGCCTGCAGGCAGATATTGTTTGTTTGCAGGAGACCCATTTCTCTGAAGGGAACCACCCGTCTTATTTTGATAAGGCCTACGGCCCTGGATACTTTACGACATTCGGGGCTAAATCCCGAGGGGTGGCAATTTTTATAAGGAAGAATCTGATGTTTGATGTAGAAAATGTATATAGGGATCCTGACAGCCGGTTCTTAATCTTACAGGGCTCCTTGCAGGGTAAGCAGTTTACAATAGCCAATGTGTACGCCCCTAATAGCTCCCAAGCCACCTTTTTTAAGAATTTTTTTCAGGTCCTGGATAGGTTTAATTCCCCACACATGATCCTGGGAGGGGATTTCAATTTGGTGGCCCACTCGACCCTTGATAGGAGTAGAGCGGGTAATACTTCTAACGCCTTTCCCAAAACTCTGAAATACCTGTTACACCAAAATAACCTGCTGGATTCCTGGAGGGCGCACAATGTGGGTGCAAGGGAATATACTTTCTATTCCCACCCCCACGATACCTATTCCAGGTTAGATTACTTGTTTTGCTCCCCCATTCTCCTTGCCAACTCTTTAGCAGCTGCCATTCACCCGTGTCCGTGGTCAGATCACCATATAGTCACTCTAGATCTCTCCCATATTGGCCTTAAACCCTCTGTTGCTGGTTGGAGGCTTAATGAATCACTACTCACGGACCCCATTTTGGTCTCGCAACTCGCTGACCGGATGGTCGAGTACTTTTCTACCAATGACACGGGAGAAGTGTCCCCTTCTATCCTTTGGGCTGCGCACAAGGCGGTAATGAGGGGTCACTTTATTCAGCTAGCGGCTGAGAAGAAAAGGCAAATGCTTATAGATATAAACAAACTCACCGTCGAGTTAGATAAACTATATCATTTACACTCGAGCTCCCATGCTCCAGACCTTCTCTCCCCGTATAAACGACACTAGGCTTCAGCTTGACACTATCCTCTCCGGACGGACAGAAAAGTCCCTGAGATGGTCTAAGGCCCGGTTTCTTTTACACAGCAACTCCGCGTCGACCATGTTCGCGAGGAAACTTTCCCAGTCACTCCAGTCCCCTCACACATACAAATTGAGAAATCCAGGTGGCAATTTGGTTTCCCACCCGTCTGTGGTGACTCAGATTTTTAGCAGTTTTTACTCTAAACTCCTTTCTCCTCCCTCCTCACCCCCCGGACCCAACGCACAATTCCTGGTTAGAAGACATCCCTCTCCCTCTCTTACTCCGGATCAGCGTTTGACCCTGAATGCAGACTGCTCAGACGCTGAGATCCTGGAGGTGATAAAGTCACTTAAACCCTCTAAAACACCAGGCCCGGACGGGTACTCAGCCCCATACTTTAAAAAATTTAGAGAGCAGCTTGTCCCCCATCTTAAATCTCTTTTCAATTATGTTTTGAAGGGCCACTTCTTTCCCGATGATATGCTTCTTGCAAATATGTCCCTGATCCCGAAACCCAATAAGGACCACTCTCTCCCCCAAAACTTCAGGCCAATTTCCGTTATGAATACAGATTTAAAGATCTTTGGTAGGGTTATGGCTAATAGACTCTACAATATTGTCCCCTGTTTAATTTCCCCAGACCAGACAGGTTTCATCCCTTCCCGCCAAATCACAGACAATATTAGGCTAGCCTCTAATATCATCTCTGACGCCGATCTATATGCCCGTAGAGTTTTACTCCTCAGCCTTGATATACACAAGGCATTTGACAGCGTGCTGTGGCCTTACCTTGAACTTACGCTGGCTAAATTCGGCTTTTCGGGGGCCTTTGTCCATGGCTTTAGAGCACTCTATAACCACCCTCGCACCCGGATTAGACTTCCGGGTTGTAACTCGGATTATTTCGAACTTGGTAGGGGAACGAGACAAGGTTGTCCCTTGTCTCCACTATTGTTCGCCCTAGCCATTGAACCTCTAGCTCGCTCAATAAGTTTGAATTCTAGTATTAAGGGGTACACTAAAGGGGACCAGGAGTTCAAAGTCAGCCTATACGCGGATGATGTCCTCCTGTTTCTGACTGACCCGGTAACTACCATCCCCAACCTCATCTCCACCTTGAAAGTCTTCCAGGACATCTCTGGGTTGGGTGTTAATCTTACTAAATGTTCCGCCCTCCCAATTAACTTCCCTCAACACCTTATTTCTTCCCTTCAATCCAATTTTAATTTTGTTATCGAATCTCGGACCCTGTCTTATCTGGGGATTAAGCTGGCCCCTTCACTACAGAACATGTTTCAGGCCAATTACCCCCCTCTGTTTTCCCACATTAGACATTTGCTTTCGGTTTGGTCCCCCTTTCGCATCTCCTTTCTTGGCAGAGTCCAAGCGATTAAGATGTCTGTCCTTCCCAAACTGCTCTTTTTATTTAGAGCCCTCCCATGTTATTTACCACGCAGAACGATTGACTCATTACAACGTGACGTGAACAAATTTGTATGGGGCTATAAGAAGCCCAGATTAGGCAAACTCTTGGTCTATAGACCTAGGTCCTTGGGTGGTTTGGGCCTTCCTAACCTCTGGCTATATTTCCTATCTGCTAGGCTCCTGCAAATGGCCCAATGGCATATCCCCCATGGTGACATCCCTTGGCTCCGATTTGAATACGTCTCAGTGGGCCCATATTACCTCCCTGGTTTGCTATGGTCCAAGGGGGTGCGACTTAGGGACCTCTCCTCCTTGAACACTGTGGTGGGTCAATCGTTTTACCTCTGGTCACTGTACAAAGCCAAATTCTCACTCTCTCCCTCTGCCCCCGCCCTGGCCTCCTTTTTAGGTGATCCATCCTTCCCTGCTGCATTCCCTGACCTGAGGGCCTTCTCTCTCTGGTCCTCTGCAGGCCTTGTGACTTTAGGCTCACTGAGGAGAGACGGAGTGATCCACTCATTCCAATCCCTTCAATCTACCTATGCCTTCCCCCGATCAGAGTTTTACAAATATCTTCAAATCCGACACTTTTTCGACTCTGAATACCCTGCGGCCTCGGCTGGCCCTGTCTCGGTGTTTGAGGGGCTCTGTGGCCCCTCATCCAGAGACAGGGGTGGTATTTCTATCCTATATGACTGTCTGGGGGGTTTCGGCCTTCCGGTGAAGTCTTCAGCGATGCTGAGTTGGGAGCGCGAAACGGGGGACACCGCTTCCCCCGAGGAGTGGGCGGACAGAATTACCAACATGCATAAATGCACTAAGTCCATGGCGGTGAAGGAGACTGTGGTGAAGCTTCACACGAGATGGTACTATACACCAGCTAAATTGCATAGATTTTTTCCTAATGTTTCAGAACTCTGTTTCAGGGGTTGCCCCGAGAGAGGGACTCACCTACACATCTTTTGGAGCTGTCCAGCTCTGCGAGATCTGTGGCAGAAGGTCTCAGATAGGGTGGCTACCATTGTGGGGGTTAACTTGTCTTTGACCCATCAGATGTGCCTGTTTTTTGCAGACATCCCCGGTTCTACTCCCCCTGAACAGAGGTTGGTACACACCCTTTTCAGTGCTGTCCAGTGGTCCATTGCTCTGCTATGGCGCACCCCGGGGGTTTCCTGGGATAGTGTCCTTCACCGCATGGCGGCTATCCAGGTTATGGAAAAAGTATTTCATACCATCATGGATACTATGCAGGTGTATGACTTGAAATGGAGCTCCTGGTCCCCTGACTCACTGACATGCTATCGAGCCCCCCCCCCCTAAGGTCTCAGACGATACCCGAATTAGAGGTCCCATGCATCCAATTCTTTACGATTTTCCCATCCTCACTCTTCCCCATGCACCTTGTTATTTTTCTTTGGCAACTAAATCTTTCATTTTTATTGTTTGTTCTGGTTTTAAGTTCTCTTTGTTTTGTCACGACTGAGTCTATGTATAATATCTCCATTTTTTAACGCTTAAGGGCCTTATCCCCCAATCCTAGGGTTCTAAGCTAACATGAATGCCCCACTAACCCGATTTTTTGTATTTTACTGCTAATCCAGATGTCCATCATTAGATTCTAGATCTGACACCTGTATTAGCTACTGTTTGCCTGTCGTGTACTGTTGTAAACATGATAATGCTCTATGTATGTACTTTCTTCTCTCTCCCAAATAAAAGCGTTTGTATTCAAAAAAAAACAATTATTATTATTTTTTTTGTATGTTTACATTGTTTACAATCCTGTACATATGAAAAATGCATTACAAATTATAGTTAAAAAAAATGGGGGTTCCCACTCCTTGAAATTACCACGTTGGGAGGTACATCATAGTGCTGTGAAAATAAACACTCCAGAGTCCTGTTGCAAAAACAGAACTGTATTGGTAATTTTAAGTTTAACAAAGCCCAACTACCTGGTGGGAAGACACTCTGACTAGGTGCACTCATGGAATGTTACAATGAAGAGTAAAGCAGTAGGCCTGGCTGGTACTTATCTAAATGGGGAGACTTCCAAGATGGCATGCCCCTGCTCTTTCCCTACTCATCTGGAACCTCTCCCTGATGCTAATTACTGTCCCTGACAGATGGAAGACCTGTCCCTACACTACCCTGGCTGTGTGAGCTGTAAGGGGGAAATAGGACCAAAGTTCACCAGTGGCTCTTTAGGGGGTGCACTACATTTTCTTAATGGGGTTTAGAGGTTCTGCTGTGTCCTATTAATGAAGTGATAGGGATGTTTTGGAATGCAGCTAATAATTTGTTAACTGTATAAGCGGCCCTCCTGGGATTATGAAAAGGATACTGCTGTTATGTGTAACGCCATCAGCGTTACCCTCGATAGAACGAGCACAGCTGCATCTTGTTCTGACAGCTGCGCTCCGTTCTACAAGGCGTCCGCGTCACTTCCGGTGCGCGGACGTCTGTGCTCCACGCTGGAACGCGGAAGTGCGACCTGAAGATTTTCGCTCTCCAGGCGCACTATTTAAACCCCCTGCTCTGGCGGCAGGGTGTTCGATTATTCCTGTTGGACGCCTGCCGCCACCAGGGACCCGGACTCCCCCTTCAGCACTCTCAGAGCTCTGCATTCCGATACCCCAGCTTCCTGCTACTCCAGAGAGCCTCCAGCTCCATCCTGCTTATGCAATTCCTCTGTCATCAGTCTATCCAAACCTACTCATCTCTACTGGGACCTCAGGAACCTGCAGTAACTCACATCAGAACCGCAAGTACCTTATGTGGCCAATACTGCCTTGATAAGCTTATATACATTGCTGTGTATAGAGGACTTTATTACATCTATCTGCCACTATTTGCTAGCCTGCTACTCTCCCACCATAGTGACTGCAGAGTTGTCATTAGTCATATATTCTCAGCTACTCTTGCTACAAACCACTACGCATCTCAGCCCTCTAGTGACCCTTTAAGGTACTGCTCCATTCTCAGTTTAACTCCATGTTGCTACTGTAATCTATACCAATACCAAGTTCTGCTCACTGGAGGCTGTGATGACCTGAACCCCAAATTCTCTGTGTATTATAGAGTGATCTGGTGGTTGTAATCTGAGTAACCTCCGCAGCTGAGATCCATACTTGTAGTCCAGAGTCCTAATACCTGCAGAGTCGTAACATTACTGTATGTGTCTAATTCTACAAAATGTCATGGTTGACTTACAAATTCTGGACAACATGGTTGCCCCGTGTCTTCACACACAGTTTTTCGGGTGCCAATTTTATTTTATCATCACAGACTGCACAGTAAATATCGCTGGAAGAAGGAGGAAAGTACGTATTTAACCTGGTAACCTGCACCAAGAGGAGTATGAAGATTTACAGTATATAAAGGACAAATTCACCTAAAGTGACTTTGACCTGTCAGTGTCACCATAACCTGCATAGTAAAAGTGGAAATCCAGGCTAAATCTAACCATCTAAGCTTAAAATGGCCAGTCACATGTTCAGAGGAATAGATGGATAGCTGACAAGAGATCCCTCATAGTAAGCCATTGGGTGATGTCCCCACCCAAGCATTCCATCATTGTCAGAGCTCTCTCCACTCCCTTGGAGCTGGTGACTGGTGGGGAGATCACGTGACTTTACCGGAGAGTCCTGAGATTAGGTAAGTATAGGCATCTTCTTACAACAGGGGAAGTTAGAATAGAAGTTAGGAGGGGGTGAGAGCCATTTTAAGCTTAGTTGGACCTAGACTCGAATTCCACTTTAAACTTATGTCGGTAACTTACTAATACTAGGAAAATCATAGTAGTCTGGGAGAGTCCGAAACCACACATCTGAAAAAGACATACAATAAATGCTTTAGAGAGTTGACTCTGTTTTTATTTATTTATTATTTTTTATTGAGATGTTTTTGGATGTAGCCCTACAGTTAAAATGTTATTCAGGATATGTATAGTATATATTCATTAATCTTGGTGTAGACTTTATACCCTGAACATTGTCAACAACATTAATACCCTCCTCAAGAAAAACATTTTATCAGTACATTTATATGTAATAAACAAGAAAGTACAGCACTTAATAAATAAAATATCACTAATACTCTGCAGAAAAAGTCTGTGGTGTATTCCGTGTACCCTGGGTGGAGCCGGAATACATGCCACTGCGCATGTGCTAAACAGCCGCGCCCATTTTGATAGTGGGAAAGACTGAACTTGCTTTGATTCACGTGCCTGCTTGTATTACTGGCATTGTAAGTGCAATTCTTTTATTAAATGTTGCTATTTTAAATAGATTTACACTATGGAAAGCATTCTTTTCTTTTTATGATTATGGGGGCACATGGGGCCTTAATACCCAGTATATTGTGTGATATACTATGATGTTACAAACTCTGTGATCACAGTGAGTGAACAAGAGGTCCCATGGAATCCGCTTATATTTGCAAAAGCCCTTTTTGACTTCTTTGTCCCCTATGGGTCAATATTATCTGGCAAGCCCCCACCTTGTCCTCACTATCCCCACCTTGTCCTCACTGTGGTGACTCAATGGGAATTGGAAATTTGCCCCTTCTGGGAGTCAACTTTGCATCATGTAAATAGATTACCAGTCGCCTGGGATGTTTTTAGTGTTGTTACATCATCACAAGGTGATACTGTGGATATATAGACTATTAGCAAGCTGCCACATCCTTTTTGAACTTAACAATATAGAGTGAAAAAAACATCAACCTAAACCAATACCTTCTGGATGTTGGCAGCCTTAAATATTCTGGCTTACGAATGTATATCTCTGCAGGGTTGGTTTGGGTTCCTTGACTAGCTTACCCTGAGTATCTAATTTTACCCATGAGATTTTAGATGTATATTTCCTTCTTTTTTTTTCTTTTTTCTACATAAAAGTTTTATTAAAGATGTATTTCTATGTTGCATATTATATGAAATAAAATGTGTTATTTTTTATAAAACTTTTTTTGTGTTTGATGCCTGTAAAGTTCATGTTTTTTTCAAGAGGTCCCATGGGATCCCATGGAATCCGCTTATATTTGCAAAAGCCCTTTTTGACTTCTTTGTCCCCTATGGGTCAATATTATCTGGCAAGCCCCCACCTTGTCCTCACTATCCCCACCTTGTCCTCACTGTGGTGACTCAATGGGAATTGGAAATTTGCCCCTTCTGGGAGTCAACTTTGCATCATGTAAATAGATTACCAGTCGCCTGGGATGTTTTTAGTGTTGTTACATCATCACAAGGTGATACTGTGGATATATAGACTATTAGCAAGCTGCCACATCCTTTTTGAACTTAACAATATAGAGTGAAAAAAACATCAACCTAAACCAATACCTTCTGGATGTTGGCAGCCTTAAATATTCTGGCTTACGAATGTATATCTCTGCAGGGTTGGTTTGGGTTCCTTGACTAGCTTACCCTGAGTATCTAATTTTACCCATGAGATTTTAGATGTATATTTCCTTCTTTTTTTTTCTTTTTTCTACATAAAAGTTTTATTAAAGATGTATTTCTATGTTGCATATTATATGAAATAAAATGTGTTATTTTTTATAAAACTTTTTTTTTGTTTGATGCCTGTAAAGTTCATGTTTTTTTCACTCTATGTTGTTCACCTGGGATTTTTTATCTCGCATGAGACTTTATACTCACTCTTGTGTTCATCTATGCAATCATTTACTTGTACTTGCAACTCAGACTTTTTTTGCACAATATTTTTGATATATGTTATTTGTTAAGCACTGCACTTTCTTGTTTAGTTGATTGATATGCCCTGTATTATGGTTTTGTGACAGTTGCTATTTCAACCTGTATATGATTTTTAGGCATCCAGCATGGTTTTTACTTTTGTTTTCCGATTAGGATATTTAAATCTACCACAAATAAACCTAACATTAATAAATAGGTGGCACAAAAAACATATGCATAGGTCCCAACTGTCCCTGATTTCAAGCGACTGTCCATGATTTGGAGCAATATCCCTCTTTCCTCGTCATTTGTCCCTCATTTTGGTCTGATCTATAGTTGTATATAAAATGCACTTTTTATCTTTCAAAAAGTGTTTCCCAGTGCTAAACCTTTCATCCAAATTCTAAATGCTGCATTTGTAAATTTTAAAATCCAATATAAAGGAATAGTAGTGGTAAAAAAAGCACTTGTGGATTTAATTAACCTTTTTTTTTTGGTTAATTCTGCTTGACAGAGGGCATGTCCTATGCCTACATATGTTTTTTTAGTAGGTATCCCTCATTCCCATCTCAAAATGCTGGGAGGTATGCATAAGTACACATATTTAGTATATCGTAAAACAAGTCAGAAAACTTGCTGCTTGTGTCATTGAAGCTCAAAGTGTGAAAATACTGGATTTTTTACTTATGAATGGACAGTGGGAAGAGTTAAACAAATAATAGTAATAAAGTAAAACAAAAAGAAAAAAAAATGCTGATGCATACATCTAGTGTGGTACTTGGCGTCATAGCAATGGTTTTCCAGTATAACATAGTGTGTGGAGAAATGATCCATCTAGTGGTCATTTTGAGGTACTCTGAAATATACAGTATGTTTTACTATACAGCAGTGTTTCTCAATTTCAATAAAGTTGGCATTCTTTATTTTATTAACACACTGGGTACCATACACAATGGCCTTATATTTTTTAAGATAAAATGCTTTTTTTTGTTTCAATAGTGTTTAATGAATTTTTTTTCTGTAAACAGTACAAAATTGAGCGGCAAACAATCCTTGCCAAACTCAAATCGTTCAACAATTTCAGTACACAAGGAACAGAAGGGGGGAGCGTAATTGGAAAAAACTTTTTATATATATATATATATATATATATATATATATATATATATATATATATATATATATATATATTTTTTTTCATCCTCTTTGTTCCTCAGTGCTGCTGAATTGCGGTATCTTTACAGTGTTGAAGCATGGGAAAAGGCAGCAAACTCTGTGATGCAGCACAAGTTTTACTCTGCAGGAAACATTAGAAGTTTGGCAGCTGAGATCGAGCTGTGAAAATATTGCATGGTAACTTTACTATGTTGGAGCCCCAGAATAGGCCACAGACTCTGAGACACTATCCAAGATTTTCCCTGCAGTTAACGGAATATTCAGAAAATTTTGCAGCCAAGTTTGTAGCACTTTTACAGTACCAGAGCAGCAGAACAGGCTGCAGACTCTGATGCCTCGTACACACGATCACTTTTTGTGATGAAAAAATAAGAAATTTTACAGCTGAGGTTGAGTTGAGGAAACTTGTATGTCACTTTTATAGAACCAAAAATGGTTGAAAGATTTAAGGGGTAATGAAATATTTACAGATCACTTCTAATAGTGATACTGTACCTACAATACATGCAGTTATCCCTGTTTAAATTGTATCCACTGCCCCAGCATGATAAATGTTTATTTTTTTAACCACGCACATAGTGGACAACAGAATAAAATACAGAGATACTCAACTTGCCACTCAGCATATATACAATAGTTTACATCTTGAAGTGAATGAGTGGATTACTGAACAGTGGGGAAACCACACAAGCAGCCAAAAACAGAGTAGCCAGACCTAAATACTCAATCCAAGACAAAGTAACACATTTACCTGTAGCCCATCATTTAGTGGAATTCAGTCTCTCAACTTCATAGTTATAGACCAAATTCCTTTTAACGGGAGAGGAAGGAATCATGATCTTCTTTTTAAGAAAAGAGTGCAGTGCATGGATTACATGAGACACCCTGCTCCTCCTGGGTCTAAACTCTGACTTTGATCTGCACCTATTTCTATAAAAAGAGAAGTATGTTTTTTTTTTTTTCACAGAATCATACATACCAAGTTGGATGCAGCATTAGTCCGATGTTGCCTCTGTCCCCTGCTGGCTCTAAGACTGAGAACCGAGTGGTCAAACACTGCTGATCACTTGGCTCTTAGGGCTCCCTGAGTAGAGAAGCTGGTGACTGTCAGTCACTGCTGTCTGCTCTGTGCCCCCCTGCTCACTGGAGTACAGAGCTGTAGAGGGGCTCAGGCTCGCTGAGAGGCTGAGCTAGGTGTCGGTCCAGACATGTGGGCTGATCACATCTTCATTGTCGCAATCTTGCCTGAGCCTGAACCAGCTCTGTGAGGCTTCAACCCACTGTCTGCTGAAAACAGGTCACAGGAGTGCAGAACGAGCTGCACTCCTCAAAGCCAAAGGAGAAGTACAGTCATACAAAATTTGGCTGTACTCCTTCTTTAAATGTGTCTTATTTGATTCATTTTGTCTTTTATTGTATTTGATTTGTGGATGTACTGTATATGAACTATTCTTGTATATTACACCAGTACACAATATATATATATACATATATATATATATATATATATATACTTTATGTTTTTATTTTATGTGGCTGGACGGTGGAGGTGTGAGATATTGAGGGGCATGTGGAACTGGCATTCCAGTGTTTCCCACCCTGTACTCTATATCTCTGCCGTTCAGTTTTATATACAGTATATATTCTCATATCCTTATTATATTTTTTGTTCTTTTCGAATGTCTTGTGTATTTTGTTATATGTCCCTGAGAATTTATATTGCTTCTCAATCTCTGTATCTTTAATACAGATGTTGACATGTATTTACTTTGTTAAATAGCTTCTGATGTTCTCTGATGTATTTCCAGTTCCCGATTTGCTTTAAATTGGATTGCTCTGTTGTAACTAGATGTGTTTTCCAGACAGCCTGAATCTGATGCAAAATTATAAAAAATAAAAAAAAAATAAAAAACATTTCTGTGAATTGATTTTATTTCATAAAGTGATCCACTGCTGGTATCAGAGACCACTAACCCTATCTTCTACTACCTTCTTCCAAGTTATACATTCAGGCTGGGTTGTACTGGTTCACTGTTTCAGGTCCGATTTCAGCCTGAATTTTGGGCTGAATTCGGACCTGAAACGGACAAAAAAAAAGCACACCTTTTCCTGCAAAGCGCACCGGACCCGCTGTGGAGATATGTGAACCGGCTCCATAGAGAGCCAGTCAAATTCTCCTGCTTTGTGAATTCATGGATGCGGAGAAACCCAGCCTAAAGCTTTGATAAGATCAAAAGTGACTGGTGCCCAATTTTTGTTTTAAACTCCCAAATATAGCCATGGACTCAGTCCTGGGGTAAATGCTAGCTCACCCCCTGCATCTGGAGGTTACGCTCTGCCTTTAGAATACCCAGGGAGGTGCTAGATAGGGATGAGCCGAACACCCCCGGGTTCGGTTCGCACCAGAACGTTCGAACAGACCGTGGGTTCGCACAAATATTTCGAACCCCATTAACCACTTGCTTACTGGGCACTTACACCCCCCTCCTGCCCAGGTAAAATTTCAGCTTCCAGCACTGCGTCACTTTAACTGACAATTGCGCGGTCGTGCGACGTGGCTCCCAAACAAAATTTACGTCCTTTTTTCCCCACAAGTAGAGCTTTCTTTTGGTGGTATTTGATCGCCTGTGCGATTTTTATTTTTTGCGCTATAAACAAAAAAGAGCGACAATTTTGAAGAAAAATACAATATTTTTTTACTTGTTGCTATAATAAATATCCCAATTAAAAAAAAAACACATTTTTTTTTTCTCAGTTTAGGGCGATACGTATTCTTCTACATATTTTTGGTAAAAAAAAAAAAAAAATCGCAATAAGCGACTGGTTTGCGCAAAAGTTATAGCGCTTACAAAATAGGGGAGAGAATTATTATTTTTTATTATTTTTTTTTTACTAGAAATGGCGGCGATCTGCGATTTTTATTGGTACTGCGACGTTATAGCGGACACATCGGACACTTTGACACATTTTTGGCGCCATTCACATTTATTCTGCGATCAGTGCTATAAATATGCACTAATTACAGTATAAATGTGACTGGCATTGAAGGGGTTAACACTAGGGGGTGAGGAAGGGGTTAAATGTGTATGCTAGGTGTGTTCTAACTGTAGGGGAGGGGGGGGGGTGACTGGGGGGGTGACCGATCTGTGTCCCTATGTAGGAAGGAACACAGATCGGGCTCCTCCCTTCCAGAGACAGGACATTGTCTCTGTGTGAGCCGGCAATGAGAGATGCTCTATGAGAGATCATCTCTCATTGGCCCACAGATCGCATCACAAACGGCCGCTCTGATTGGCCGTTTGCCTCGATCTGTGATTGGCCGTGTCCAAGGGACACGGACAACACAGGGCTTCCCCGCAGCGCGCTGTACAGCGCGCGCTGGGAAAGCCAGAATGACATGCCGTCAAATGACAGCATGTTGGATTTTCAGGCCCGCGCTGTTGCCGTCATCCGACGGTAGTGCGGGCCTCAAGTGGTTAAAGTCTATGGGACGCGAACGTTCAAATTCAAAAACGGTCATTTTAAAGACCAAAATTCAATTAAATGTTGGAAAACATTGTTCAGAACCTGGGTCTTGCCCCAGGGAACATGTATCAATGGAATTTTTTTTTTTTTAAACGGCCGTTTTTTGCGGAGCAGCCATTTTAATGATGCTTAAAGTGGAAAAAAAATTCCTTTAAATATCACACCTGCTGGGTGTCTATAGTAGTGGCACGTGTTTAGAAATGTCCCTGCACAACATGAAAGGACCAAAAAAATAAGTAATTAATGCTACTTGCCCAAGTTCTGTGTGGCAACATTATGTCGAATATTTTAGCGGTGGTGGGGGGCCATTATTGTTGTGTGAAAGAAATTTTTTAGAAAAAAGGGCACCCCTCAAACATACTGTAATTGGAGCGCAACAAGGAGCCACGTGCAAAGTATTGCATCATAAATTGTTATTAGGTGCCCCTGTTAAACAGGGGCAGAAAAATTGTGCCTTGGGCACAACACAACACTTGCAACCCCTCCCAATAACTCCAATTGGAGCGCAACAAGGAGCCACGTGCAAATTATTGCATCAAAAATTGTTATTAGGCGCCCCTGTTAAACAGGGGCTGAAAAATTGTGCCTTGGGCACAACACAACACTTGCAACCCCTCCCAATAACTCCAATTGGAGCGCAACAAGGAGCCACGTGCAAATTATTGCATCAAAAATTGTTATTAGGCGCCCCTGTTAAACAGGGGCTGGAAAATTGTGCCTTGGGCACAACACAACACTTGCAACCCCTCCCAATAACTCCAATTGGAGCGCAACAAGAAGCCACGTACAAATTATTGCATCAAAAAATGTTATTAGGCGCCCCTGTTAAACAGGGGCTGAAAAATTGGGCCTTGGGCACAACACAACACTAGGGATGAGCCGAACACCCCCGGGTTCGGTTCGCACCAGAACGTTCGAAACAGACCGCGGGTTAGCGCGAACATTTCGAACCCCATTGAAGTCTATGGGACCCGAACGTTCGAATTCAAAAACGGTCATTTTAAAGACCAAAATTCAATTAAATGTTGGAAAACGTCGTTCAGAACCTGGGTCTTGCCCCAGGGAACATGTATCAATGGAAATTTTTTTTTTTTAAAACGGCCGTTTTTTGCGGAGCAGCCATTTTAATGATGCTTAAAGTGAAAAAAAAAAAATTCCTTTAAATATCACACCTGCTGGGTGTCTATAGTAGTGGCACGTGTTTAGAAATGTCCCTGCACAACATGAAAGGACCAAAAAAAAAAGTTAATGCTACTTGCGCAAGTTCTGTGTGGCAACATTATGTCAAATATTTTAGCGGTGGTGGGGGGGCCATTATTGTTGTGTGAAAGAAAATTTTTAGAAAAAAGGGCACCCCTCAAACATACTGTAATTGGAGCGCAACAAGGAGCCACGTGCAAAACAGGGGCAGAAAAATTGTGCATTGGGCACAACACAACAGTTGCAACCCCTCCCAAAAACTCCAATTGGAGCGCAACAAGGAGCCACGTGCAAATTATTGCATCAAAAATTGTTATTAGACGCCCCTGTTAAACAGGGGCAGAAAAATTGTGCATTGGGCACAACACAACACTTGCAACCCCTCCCAATAACTCCAATTGGAGTGCAACAAGGAGCCACGTGCAAATTATTGCATCAAAAATTGTTATTAAGCGCCCCTGTCAAACAGGGGCTGGAAAATTGTGCCTTGGGCACAACACAACACTTGCAACCCCTCTCAATAACTGCAATTGGAGCGCAACAAGGAGCCACGTGCAAAGTATTGCAACACAAATTGTTATTAGGCGCCCCTGTTAAAACAGGGGCTGAAAAATTGTGCCTTAGGCACTGGTGGCGGAGCCCAGAAACACAATATTTCTTACTAGCTATCAGCAAGAAAAGTGAGGAGGAGAAGGATATTCCATCAGCAGCATAAGAGGACAGTCACTCAGCATCAGCAGTCTAAAAGGGATCCGACATTTCAACAAAAAATATATTAATCATTAATATCAGCATCAGGTGCTTGGTAGCTGGTGTTGATCCAAGCCTGATTCATTTTGATGAAGGTCAGTCGATCAACAGAGCTGGTGGAGAGGCGCACCCTGTGATCAGTGACAAAGCCTCCAGCAGCACTGAATGTCCGTTCTGAAAGAACACTGGATGCAGGGCAAGCCAGTAGCTCAATTGCGTACTGGGCAAACTCTGGCCAGTGATCCATCCTCAAGACCCAGTAAGCCAGAGGATTTTCGGTGGGGAAGGTGTCCAAGTCAGATCTTGCCCCTAGGTATTCCCGAACCATGTAAAGCAGACGCTGGCGATGGTTGCTGGAACCGGTCAGACCTTGGGGTTGCGGACTAAAAAACTGCCTGAACGCATCGGTCAGACGACCACCTTCTCCACCGCCCCTCCTGTGACTCACCGAAGCCTCAGCAAGACGTTGTCCAGAGCTAGGTTTTGGTAATCCCCCCAGTTCTGGGAACGCATTGCACAGACCCTTCTGCAAGGCCTCCCGCAGAAGTTTCATCTTCTGCTCCCTCTGCGATGGCAACATAAGGTCTGCAACCTTACACTTGTAACGTGGATCAAGGAGAGTCGCCAGCCAGTAATGATCCCTCTCCTTAATAGCATGTACACGAGGATCCTTACGCAGGCTTTGCAGAATCAGGGAGGCCATGCAGCGTAGGTTTGCTGAGGCATTCGGGCCACAGTCCTCTGGGTCACTGAGGACGACAGGATCCACAGGCACCTCATCCCAGCCACGTAAAACTCCACGTGCTCCTTGGGACTGTAAATGATCCCTTGAAGACTGCTGCTGCTGAGTGCTAGGCTCCACCCCTATGCTGCTGATACAATCCTCCTCCTCCTCCTCATCCTCATCCTCTTCCTGTGTGCTAGGTGGGCAAGCAGGACCACTGTCTGGGTAAAGGGGGCCTTGAGAGGTAAGGAAGTCCTCCTCTTCCTCCCTCTGTTCTGCCTCAAGGGCCCTGTCCATTATTCCTCGTAGCGTGTGCTCCAACATGTGAATAAGAGGGACAGTCTCACTGATGCATGCACTGTCACTGCTCACCATCCTCGTGGCCTCCTCAAATGGTGACAGGACAGTGCATGCATCCCTGATCAAAGCCCACTGGCGTGGTGAAAAAAAACCTAGCTGCCCTGACCCAGTTCTGCTTCCATATTGGCCCAGGTACTCATTGATGGCCCGCTGCTGCGTGTGCAGCCGCTGCAGCATGGCCAACGTTGAGTTCCATCTGGTAGGCATGTCACAAATTAGGCGGTTCTTGGGCAGGTTGTATTCCCTTTGGAGGTCAGTCAGCCGAGCAGTGGCATTATATGACCTTCGAAAATGCACACAGACTTTCCTGGCCTGCTTCAGGACATCCTGCAAGCCCGGGTACCTGCCCAAGAACCGCTGCACCACCAAATTGAGGACATGCGCAAAACAGGGCACGTGGGTGAGTTTTCCCTGTCGCAGGGCAGAGAGGAGGTTGGTGCCATTATCGCTGACCACCATTCCAGGCTTCAGCTGGCGTGGCGTCAACCACCTCTCAGCCTGACCCTGCAGAGCTGAGAAAATCTCTTCCCCAGTGTGGCTCCTGTCTCCCAAGCACACCAGCTCTAGCACCGCATGGCATCTCTTGGCCTGCATTCCTGCATATCCCCTCGTACGCCTACGGAGCACGGCTGGTTCGGAGAAAACATCCCCACAGGAAGAGGCCACAGAGGAAGAAGAGGAGGGGGTGGAGGAAAGAGGTGTGTCACAAGCAGTAGTATTTTTTTGGAGGCGTGGTGGCGGAACAACCTCCAAAACTACTGGACCTTGCCCTGCATCCTTCCCAGCTGCCAGCAGAGTCACCCAATGCGCCGTAAAAGACAGGCAACGTCCCTGTCCATGCCAGGCATGGACATTGCCTTCCACATGCTGGTAGAGAGCCGGAATAGCCTTCCATGAGAAAAAGTGGTGTTTTGGTACTTGCCACTGAGGTACTGCACATTGCACAAACTCACGGAAGGGGGCAGAATCTACCAACTGAAAAGGTAGCAGTTGAAGTGCTAGCAATTTCGCTAAGCTAGCATTCAACTGCTGGGCATGTGGATGGCTGGGATTGTACTTCTTTCGGCGCTGCAGCAGCTGGGGCAGGGAAATTTGCCTGGTACTATCAGTAGATTGACCGCTACTACTAGCTTGTGACACACCTATTTCTACACCTTCACTGCAGGCTTCAGAAAGGACTGGGGGTCTACTGGGGTTGGAGGTCCCAGAAGGGCAAGGGGAGGTACGCTTCTGTCTTTGGTGTGGGTCTTTCTGGTGTGCTTGCCAACGAGCTGCATGGCAGGTCGACATATGTCTGGACAAGCATGTGGTACCCAGGCGGTTGATGTTTTGGCCACGCGAGATACGCTTGCGACATAAGTTGCAAATAGCAAAGGTACGATCTTGTGGACATGTTTCAAAAAAGGCCCACACCAAAGAACTTTTGCTGTACCGGTCAGACACAGCAGCGCCATGCACATGCGCCGTAGATGTGCGCTGTAATGCAGTGGGTGTGACCTTAAGCTGACCCTGGAGGGCATCCTGCCTCTTTGGAGATGTGCCTGTACACACGTACAGTGGCACTATCTGTGCTCAGGTGGTATATAGCAGCACACGTACAGTGGCACTATCTGTGCTCAGGTGGTATATAGGAGCACACGTACAGTGGCACTATCTGTGCTCAGGTGGTATATAGCAGCACACGTACAGTGGCACTAACTGCGCTCAGGTGGTATATACCAACACATGTACAGTGGCACTATCTGTGCTCAGGTGGTATATACCAGCACACGTACAGTGGCACTATCTGTGCTCAGGTGGTTGTATATAGCAGCACACGTACAGTGGCACTATCTGTGCTCAGGTGGTATATACCAGCACACGTACAGTGGCACTATCTGTGCTCAGGTGGTATATAGCAGCACACGTACAGTGGCACTATCTGTGCTCAGGTGGTATATAGGAGCACACGTACAGTGGCACCAGAGGCGGCTCTCTAATTAGGCAAAAAAGGCGGCCGCCTAAGGCCTCGCGCTCCCAGGGGCCTCGCGGCCCCGCCTAATTTGCCTGATGTGTATGGGATGGGGATGACCATGAGCTGGCAGGGTGAGCGGGCCAGGACGGTAAAGGATCGCCGCCAATGTATATCTTCCATACTGCGGTACGGTACCGCGCTGCCTGCTGCAGACGTATTGTGGAGGAGGCGGAGCTGCTGGACCAACCACTGTTGAATCTGCCAGGAGCAAGGGCGGACTGAGCCAGGGCTAGGGAGGCCTCGTGAAAATCCCGCTTGCTCCGTACCACTGCAGACAGCCGTGACACCCGCCAGCCTCTGGTACACTGTCTGCAGCAAAGCGGTGCGACCGTGCGAGTATGCCGCGAGTGATTCCGACCGAAACCGATGCATTCACTTCCCTGTCAGGCAGAATTATCTCCACCCGACAGGAGCTTCCTAGTCCCGCCTACGACCCGGTGTGATGTCATTCACAGGTCGGGAAGAAAGAGCAGAGGAAAGTGCTGCTGCAAAGAAAGACCTACGAGGAGCCCCATGCAAACATGCAAGTAAGTGTGCAAAACACCTTTCCTAAGCGTTCTGTTGTCACACTGGCTAAACTGTGTTTAAGTCTTGGGGGGGGATTGTAATATGCAGCATGGATGGGGTTATTGCATTACTATACATTAGTGAACACTGGCAATTAATTAACCTCTTTTTGTGCTGCATTAGTGGTACTGGTATCAGAGTTAATTAACCCCCTATATGGTGCAGCATGAAAGGCTTCACAAAACTCTGATACCGGTGCCACTAATGCAGCACAAAGGGGTTAATTAATTGCCACTGGTCACTATTGTATCAGTGGCCAGTGGTGTTTTAGATACTACCACCCTCATTACACTCCGTACCCCTCTCATGACATACTACCACCCTACCCCCCACCATTACACTCCGCACCCCTCTCATGTACATTCTAATCTACCCCCCCACCATACACTCCGCACCCCTCTCATGTACATACTACCCCCCACCATACACTCCACACCCCTCTCATGTTTATTCTACCCCCCACCATACACTCCGCACCCCTCTCATGTTTATTCTACCCCCCACCATACACTCCGCACCCCTCTCATGTTTATTCTACCCCCACCATACGCTCCGTACCCCTCTCATGTACATACTACCCCCCACCATACACTCCGCACCCCTCTCATGTACATACTACCCCCCACCATACACTCCGCACCCCTCTCATGTTGATTCTACCCCCACCATACACTCCGCACCCCTCTTATGTTCATTCTACCCCCACCATACACTCCGCACCCCTCTCGTGTTCATTCTACCCCCCACCATACACTCTGCACCCCTCTCATGTTTATTCTACCCCCCACTATACACTCCGCACCCCTCTCATGTACATACTACCCCCCCACCATACACTCCGTACCCCTCTCATGTACATACTACCCCCCCACCATACACTCCTTACCCCTCTCATGTACATACTACCCCCACCATACACTCCGCACCCTTTCATGTACATACTACCCCCCCCCCACCATACACTCCGCACCCCTCTCATGTTCATTCTACCCCCACCATACAATCCGCACCCCTCTCATGTACATACTACCCCACACCATACACTCCGCACCCCTCTCATGTTCATTCTACCCCCCCACCATACACTCCGCACCCCTCTCATGTTCATTCTACCCCCCACCATACACTCCGCACCCCTCTCAAGTTCATTCTACCCCCACCATACACTCCTCTCATGTACATACTACCCCCCACCATACACTTCTCTCATGTACATACTACCTCCACCATACACTCCTCTCATGTACATACTACCCCCCACCATACACTCCGCACCCCTCTCATGTTTATTCTACCCCCCACCATACACTCCACACCCCTCTCATGTTTATTCTACCCCCCACCATACGCTCCGTACCCCTCTCATGTACATACTACCCCCCACCATACACTCCGCACTCCTCTCATGTACATACTACCCCCACCATACACTCCGCACCCCTCTCATGTACATACTACCCCCACCATTTACTCCACTTTTCTCTCCAACTCAAGTTAACCACAATTGTACAATAGGGGCCCCTACTAGGGAGAGGGTGACCCATGCCATGCAGAAACATTTGTATTTGTGGCTAAATTATGCTGCCTATAGAGCATGTGTGTTTTTTTTTTACAGTGTTTTTTTTTAGTCGTTCTATTTATTTTCTACATTTTGGTGAGAGTTTTGGGGTTTCTTTGGTGAGATATCAGGGGTCTAAACAGACACGCATTCCCCAGTTCCTTTCTCTGTAGCCTCAGCTGCACTGCAGATGAATGAACATAAACTAAAGCACAAATCAGTTCCAATCACTCACTGTGTCCTTTTAGAAAAGGTAGCTGCCTTTTCCCGGCCTCCATTCTTAAGATCCCCCCCCCCCACACAGCAGTCAACGGGAAGGCAGAGGAGGGAAGTCGGCAGCACTGTGGGGGGGCACACCGTTATTTTTTATCGCTTATTTTTCCCATTATGGGCGTGAGTGGGGCCTCATGTCTAAGTTTTGGCCTCACAAAGCCTAGAGCCGCCTCTGAGTGGCACTATCTGTGCTCAGGTGGTATATAGCAGCACACGTACAGTGGCACTATCTATGCTCAGGTGGTATATAGGAGCACACGTACAGTGGCACTATCTGTGCTCAGGTGGTATATAGCAGCACACGTACAGTGGCACTAACTGCGCTCAGGTGGTATATACAGCACATGTACAGTGGCACTATCTGTGCTCAAGTGGTATATAGGAGCACACGTACAGTGGCACTATCTGTGCTCAGGTGGTATATAGGAGCACACGTACAGTGGCACTATCTGTGCTCAGGTGGTATATAGGAGCACACGTACAGTGGCACTATCTGTGCTCAGGTGGTATATATCAGCACACGTACAGTGGCACTAACTGCGCTCAGGTGGTATATACCAGCACACGTACAGTGGCACTATCTGTGCTCAGGTGGTATATACCAGCACACGTACAGTGGCACTATCTGTGCTCAGGTGGTATATACCAGCACACGTACAGTGGCACTATCTGTGCTCAGGTGGTATATACCAGCACACGTACAGTGGCACTATCTGTGCTCAGGTGGTATATAGCAGCACACGTACAGTGGCACTATCTGTGCTCAGGTGGTATATACCAGCACACGTACAGTGGCACTATCTGTGCTCAGGTGGTATTAAACAGCACACGCACAGTCAGAGCGACTGCGTTTCAGTGCAATTCAATAGCCCACTTGCATTAGCAGCAACTGCCTTTCTGTGCAAATAAATAGCACACGTGCACTAACAGTTAATGCGTCTATGTGCAATTAACTAACACGTGTACACTAACACGTTAGAGCATCAAGCACAATCTCCTGCCTGACAGATACTAATAGCAGAACTAGCTACAGTAGGTGACTGGGATATTGTGTCAATCTCGCTCCCTTTCTCGGCAAGATTGACCACCTACGAGCCCCATCGCGGGAGCCAGCGCCGAGCTGGCTTGCCGCGATGGAGACAAAGCCGTCATAGAAGCGACGGGGATCCGACGCGGATTCCCGCCAATTCTACACGTGGGCGGAGTTTGTTATGAATCCTGAAGGAGAAATCCCCGCCGGATTTTTAAAGAAAAATCCGGCATGGGTTCCCCCCTCAGGAGCATAACGGGCCCTTAGGTCTGTTATGGGTTGTAAGGAGACCCCCTACGCCGAAAAAACGGCGTGGGGGTCCCCCCACAATCCATAACAGACCCGTATCCAAAGCACGCCGGCCGGCCGGTCAGGAAGGGAGTGGGGGCGAGCGAGCGCCCCCCCCCCCTGAGCCGTACCGGGCAGCATGCCCTCAACATGGGGGGGTTAGGTGCTCTGGGGCAGGGGGCGCACTGCGGCCCCCCACCCCAGAGCACCCTGTCCCCATGTTGATGAGGACAGGGCCCCTTCCCGACAACCCTGGCCGTTGGTTGTCGGGGTATGCGGGCGGGAGGCTTATCGGAATCTGGAAGCCCCCTTTAATAAGGGGGCCCCCAGATACCGGCCCCCCACCCTAAGTGAATGAGTATGGGGGTACATTGTACCCCTACCCATTCACCTGCAAATAAAAAGTGTAAACACAAATAAACCACACAGGGTATTGAAATATTTTATTAGTTGGCCGCCGGGGGGGGGGGTGTGTATGATCGCTTTTATAAAGCGCCCCCCCGGCTCTGTGGGGGGTGGTGCCGCCGTCTGGCTTCTGGGGGGTGGGGGTGCCGCCGTCTGGTTCCGCCGCGGGGGGGCGCTTTGATAAAAGCGCCCACCACCCGGCGGGCTTCTTTCGACGTCTTCGGCGGCTGGGGGGTCTTCTCCCACTCTCCGGGGTCTTCTCCTGCTCTCCGGGGGTCTTCTCTGCTCTCCTGGGGTCTTCTCGCTCTCCGGGGGTCTTCTTCTTCTTCAGGACTCGCCGCCGCTAACTTTGTGTGTTAGCTCAATTACTAGCGGCGGCGAGTCCCCCTCCTCTGTGACGTCGTCTTCTTCTTCTTCTCCAGATGTTGACGCGACGCTTCCTTCCGCTGTTATGCCGGGGCGCGCGGCTCGCAGCGAGTTATATAGGCCTGTCTTGTGACGTCGCAGTCCCATCATACGTGGTACCTACCGGAGCATGATGGGACTGCGACGTCACAAGACAGGCCTATATAACTCGCTGCGAGCCGCGCGCCCGGCATAACAGCGGAAGGAAGCGTCGCGTCAACATCTGGAGAAGAAGAAGAAGACGACGTCACAGAGGAGGAGACTCGCCGCCGCTAGTAATTGAGCTAACACACAAAGTTAGCGGCGGCGAGTCCTGAAGAAGAAGAAGACCCCCGGAGAGCGGAGAAGACCCCGGAGAGCGGAGAAGACCCCGGAGAGCAGGAGAAGACCCCGGAGAGTGGGAGAAGACCCCCCAGCCGCCGAAGACGTCGAAAGAAGCCCGCCGGGTGGTGGGCGCTTTTATCAAAGCACCCCCCCGGCGGCGGAAGAGAACCAGACGGCGGCACCCACCCCCCACAGAAGCCCGCCGGAGGGGGGCGCTTTTATAAAAGCGGTCATACACACCCCCCCCCTGGCGGCCAACTAATAAAATATTTCAATACCCTGTGTGGTTTATTTGTGTTTACACTTTTTATTTGCAGGTGAATGGGTAGGGGTACAATGTACCCCATACTCATTCACTTAGGGTGGGGGGCCGGTATCTGGGGGCCCCTTATTAAAGGGGGCTTCCAGATTCCGATAAGCCTCCCGCCCGCATACCCCGACAACCAACGGCCAGGGTTGTCGGGGAAGGGGCCCTGTCCTCATCAACATGGGGACAGGGTGCTCTGGGGTGGGGGGGCCGCAGTGCGCCCCCTGCCCCAGAGCACCTAACCCCCCATGTTGAGGGCATGCTGCCCGGTACGGCTCAGGAGGGGGGGGGGCGCTCGCTCGCCCCCACTCCCTTCCTGACCGGCCCGGGCCGGCGTGCTTTGGATACGGGTCTGTTATGGATTGGTGGGGGGGACCCCCACGCCGTTTTTTCGGCGTAGGGGGTCTCCTTACAACCCATAACAGAACCTAAGGGCCCGTTATGCTCCTGAGGGGGGAACCCATGCCGGATTTTTCTTTAAAAATCCGGCGGGGATTTCTCTTTCAGGATTCATAACAAACTCCGCCCACGTGTAGAATTGGCGGGAATCCGCGTCGGATCCCCGTCGCTTCTATGACGCACTCGCTGGAATGTGCTTTTTCTATTCCAGCGAGTGCAAGATATCGGCAGCCTGTCGCCGAGATTCATCGCGCGATGCTGGCGTGCTAAAAACACATTCTCGGCGGCAGGCACTGTAAGCTATACAGTTTATAAATATATTGACAACTCCTAGGGATGTCAATATATTCTCTACAAAACTGTACATTTAACTATACTAACTAGTAGCCTCCCTGATCTATCTATCTATCTATCTATCTGAAAAGACACTGTGGGGCCAGATTCAGGTACATCTGCGCATTATTGGACCGGCGTAGCGCACCACCTTTACGTTAGACTTGCGCAATGTAGCCGCGTAATAACCCTATTCTCGTAGCTTTTCCGCAGAAAATTGCGCATTACGTAACGTTATTTCAGAGGCGGAGTAATACAAATTGGGAGGACGTGGGCGGGTACATTGAAATGAGCAATGACCCCATGCAAATGAAGGGCCGGCCGGCTCGCGCATGCGCGCTTGAAGGAGACCATGGTCAGCTCCGCTGTGCGCCATGCTCACAACTCGGGAGTGGCGCAATCAGTGAAATTGGAAATGGACTAAGGACTACGCAGACAGCATAAATAGACAGACACAAACGCACTTGCATTGCAAAAGTACATCCCTTTGTCCCTTCCCATTTAACCAAGTGCTTTTGTCCTGTTGTTCGTTGCGTTGTGTTTTGTATTTGTCAGATTAGTGTTCTGTGTGATCAAGTGTTTGTTAGTAGATCTTTGAAAGTGTTTTTTGATAAGTGTTTGAGAGACTGTTTGTTTGATATATTTCTGTTTGTTTGTTTTCTTGCTGAATTTTTGCTGTTTGTTTTTGTGACTGTTTTTTGCTGAATGCTTGTGTGATTTTTTGGGTGTTAGTTTTCTCTTTGTGTGTGTTCTTGATTGATTGGTGATGTGCGTGTTTTTGTGACTGATTTTTGTGACTGGGAGTGAGTTTTTTGGAAGTATGACAGAGAGAAAGCGAAAACTCAATTTTACTTTGGGGGAAAAAAGAGTTCTTGCCGGGCCATTAGCGATTATTGGGCATTTCCTCCACGGCCCAGACAGTGCCAACACCACCCAGCAGGAGGAGGGAGATTTTGGACCTCATCACTGAGCAGGTCAATTCAGCG